>SJYA01003372.1:1598338-1640797 GCA_006410615.1 Neotragus moschatus
TTTGAAAGCCCAGTGTTCATTATTGACAAAACATATCAGTGTGACTGCCCCCCAAAAAGTGATGAGAACCAAAATAGTAAAAAAAAAAAAAAAGATCAACAGTTGAATTTTTATTTGAATTATTGTTAATCAAAGAGTATGAAAAAAAGGCTCCTTATTTGAAAGCAGACGTAAATATGTTCAGGGTTTGGCTGTGTTAATCGCCTCATATTCTCCCGAGAAAAATCTTACAGTTGCCAAAATGATTCTTTGACAGCATCGAACGGATGAGAGTGGATAATTACCACATCAAGAGCAAAAATACTGAGAAAGCTCCCTGCAGGGTTTTCACCAGAGCTTATCTTATGTGACTATCTTTTTTTATTTAAAAAGCTTCTTCTGGAATGGTAACAAGTGCTTTGCCTTAGTTGGACTCCACGCGGGAGCCATCTTTCATAGTAAATCTTTCACTATACCAGAGTGTTATAAGATTCTTGTATATTTCAAATGGCAGTCATATTTTACTCTTCCCACCAAAGTTTTATGTGACATTTTTGTACTCTGTTCTTAAAATCCATAAAACTGAAATAACTTAGGGGAGGGAAAAGAAAGAGGTAGGTGAGGGAAGAAAAAATTCTAGTGAGGATTCTCTAGTCTTCTAATTCCTTCCTATGTAGAAGTTTCCCTGCCCACTAACAGAGCTTTACTTTCAACTCACTGTGAATTATTTGTCTTAAGTACATGTTGGCATGGAATGAAGTTTCAATTCTTGCTGTGATGTGATGTCAGTTGCTCAGGTGATAAAACATGGATTTCTTTTTTACATCTGGGACTGAAATGGAGCATGGGGAAGAAAAGGGGTGAGCCGAGAACAAGGACAGTGCAACTGACAGGCATACATTGGCGAGGTGCATTGTTCATTTATTTCAGTAGCCGCATAGCTTTAGTTTCAAACACTGTTGAATACTCTGCGTGGCAGGGCCATGTGTGGTAGAGTGTAGTTATGATAGCTAACAGTTATTGAATGGTTACTATTCTAAGCACTTTACATGCATTATGCCTGATACGTTAAAAACTCAAAAGAGGTAAATAAATTAGCAATGAAAAGAAAATGTTTACACAGAGACTTACAAGTGACTGTTCATAGTGGCATTATTCACAGCAGCCCCAAACTGGAAATGGCTTAGATGTCCTTCAAGTGGTAATTGGATTAAGAAAAAAAACCACATACACTGTGTGTATCCCTGCCATGGAACAGTACTCAGCAACAAAAAGGACACACCTGTGGATGTCGATGTGCGTGCACTCAGTCGCTCAGCCGTGTCCAGCTCTTTGTGACTCTGTGGATTGTAATCCACCAGGCTCCTCTGTCCATGGGATTCTCTAGGCAAGAATATTGGAGTGGATTGCCGTTTCCTGCTCTAGGGGATCTTCCCAACCCAGGGATCTAATCTGAGTCTCCTGGATTGGCAGGCGGGATCTTTACAGCTGAGCCACTTGAGAAGCCCTATGGATATAACACGGCAATAGAGAAGAGTCTCAAGCATTATGTCCAGTGAAAAAAGACAAATGCAAACATACTATATAATTTCGTTGATGGGACATTCTGGAAAAGCCAAACTATAGCAATAAAAAGTATATCTGTGACTCTGCTCAATGTTATATGTCAGCATGGATGGGAAGGGGTTTGTGGGAGAACAGATACATGTTTATGTATGGCTGAGTCCCTTTGCTGTTCACCTGGAACTACCACAATATTGTTAATTGGCTATACCCCAATACAAAATGTTTTTGGTGTTTTTTAAAAAGTATGTCTGTGGTTGTCAGTGGTCAGAGAAGATCAGCTGCAGAAAGGTTCCAGGAAACTGCAAAGCAGCAACTGTTCTGTGTCTTGATTGTGGTTGTTATGTGGCAACCCACAGTTACTAAATTTCAGCAGACTGCACATGGGAAAAAATAGGTGAAAGTTATACCTCAAAGCTAAAAAGCATACTTGCTGCAAATTGTAAGACTGTATGATATTAGAGGGCTTCCCAGGTGGCTCAGTGGGTAAAGAATCCACTTGCAATGTAGGAGATGTGGATTTGATCCCTGGGTTGGGAAGATCCCCTGGAGAAGGGAATGACAACCCACTCCGGTATTCTTGCCTGGAGAATTCCATGGAGAGAGGAGCCTGGTGGGCTACAGTCCATGGGGCTACAAAGAGTCAGACACAGCTGAATGACTGAACATGCACATACATGATACTAGATTGTCTTATATTTTAGAACCAGGGTGAATGGGTTTTTAATACAGATCCAGTTTGAAGGACTATTTAGATTATTTCCAAGGAGAAATAAAGCAGGTGCCATTGGGTACTTACCATACACCTGTCTGCCATGAAAGAGACCCAGGATGCCACCAGAGGGACCGATGCTAGTCTTTATTTTACAGAAATGGTAGGGAAGTTCCAGAAAGTTCATGTCCATGAAACCATCAAGAAATCCCATGAGCAAGAAGAATTCAAGGTGTGCAGTGCAGATAAGAAATGGATTGGATCAGCAAGAAGGGAGAGAGTTTAGTGGAGATAGTAGTAGCCACAGAAGCCCCCTGCCAGAGAGAAGACTTGAAAGGGTTGGATAGACTATGCTGGAAATAATTTGGTGAGAGGTATGGCTATACACTTGAAACTGACCAGACTGGAGCATGTTAGGAAGACCCAGACTGACTCTGAGGTGTGTCACTTCACAGCTATGATGCAGGGCGGGGAGCGGCAGTGAGGGTTCCTGATTGCCCAGTGGCCTGGCTGTCTAGAGTGGCACGCCCTGTTCCTGCTCTGAGTAGGAGTGCCCCCTCCCAACTCCAAGTTCAGCAACATCACATTGGTAGCTTACAGTTGGCCATGTATTTACACCAGGGACAAGGACAAATGCTATACAGACCGGGTCTCCCCACCCCCAGTGATACCCCAGTGTCTGTGTGTATAGTACGCCACTGATGGTGGAGATCCCACCAGTCCATCCTAAAGGAGTTCAGTCCTGAGTGTTCACTGGAAGGACTGATGCTGAAGCTGAAACTCCAATACTTTGGCCACCTGATGCGAAGAACTGACTCATTTGAAAAGACCCTGATGCTGGGAAAGAGTGAAGGTGGGAGGAGAAAGGGCCGACAGAGGATGAGATGGTTGGATGGCATCACCGACTCAATGGACATGAGTTTGAGCAAGCTCTGGGAGTTGGTGATGGACAGGGAAGCCTGGCGTGCTGTAGTCCATGGGGTCACAAAGAGATGGACACGACTGAGCCACTGAACTGATGGTGGTAATCTTAAATAATCATGAACTCGAGAGAGGGGAGCAAACAGAAGAATCTAGAGGTGCATAGGAAGGTGCTGAAAGAAAAAGAATTCCTTTTGAGGGGGATGAAAAGCCATAAATACTTAAACTGAAAGAGGAAAAGGTGGGTAATTTTCATGTTTCCCGGAGAGCTGAAGCAGTGGCAGGCATTTGCACAGCACAGATGTCATCACTTATTGCACAAAATGGGATGCTTTCAGACTTTCAAGAAAGGGGGCTCCCTCTTGATCAACAGCTGTTTTGAGATAACGCACAGCACTGGAGCTGTCAACGTGTGCGGTGCCAGTTGGGTCCTCCAGGCTCCAGGCCTGTGGAAGGCAGGCAGAGTGGTGGATGAGCGAAATCATGAACTCGTCCCTCGCACAGTATTGTCCTCCAATACCGTGTGCTTCCAACAGAAGACCTCTCTTCCTTGTTTGTCTCCCCATTCGTGTGAGCTCTGAGAAGAGACGGGAATTTTGAGTCTTTGTGTATCCTAGAGCCTACCTCTACGCTGATTAAACTAGTGAAGTTAGGCAATTTCCATTTTAGATACCATGCTGTTAGCAAAAGATCACTTAGGTTCTGGTCAATAACAGCCCAGCCTTTCTTAAAATATTACAAAGAGATAGCTTTGGGTTGTTTAAAACGTGGTTCCCATCCTCGTCTCTGGCTGGAGGACACTAGTCGGCCTTGGTTTTCTTTGTACTATACCAAAGTTGAAGCAGTCTACTCTCAAGGATTCTCCCGAGTCTGAGGTGCTGTGATTCTATGAGGGAGGAAAGTTCAGACTTTGTGGGCTTAAAACTGTGGATCCTTGATGCCTGTTTGTTGGAGATACAAAGGTATACGCTGTGAGGAAGTTTTCTCTTTCTGTTTGACTTCTTTGCATCAGATTCTTTTACCCGTAAAATGATCATTGGTAAGTGATGCTGGCTGACAGTCATTGCCTCATTCTGTCCCATTTCTGTCCCTCATCTGCGATGTGCTGAAAAATGCCCACCCCCTCCCAATTCCCCACATCCAGGTCACAATCTCTGGAACCTGTGAATGTGTTACCTTATATGACAAAAGAGATGGCAGATGTAATTGAGAATCTTGAGATGGAGGGGTTATTCAGGTGGCCCAACGGGATCACAGTGCTCCTTGTGATTCCATCTCTGGTCTGTGGCCAGAGATTCAACAGGAGATGTGAGGATGGCAGTCAAGATGAGAGGGACAGGACTGGAAGATGCTTTGTTACTTGCATTGAAGATGAAAAGGCCACCACCCAAAAGAGTACAAATGGGCCCTGGAAGCTGAAGAAAACCAGGAAATTCTCTCCCTAGAGCCTTCAGAAGGAAGCAGCCCTTCCAACAGTTTGACTTAACCCAATGAAACTGATTTTGAACTTCTGGCCTCTAGAACTATAAGAGAAGAAATTTATATTGTTTTAAGCCCTACAGTCTGTTCCTCGTGTGTTATACCAGGGTTAAAAACCAGCAAATCATCTCTTCTCAAGATTAACTTTTTTTTGCTATATTAAAAGCCATTCAATTTTATTAATTAACATTCACAAATAGTCTAAATAAAGTCTTTCACACTGCACTGTGTGATTCTAAATCAAAATACAGATTCTTGTACTCTTACAAGAATTCAGAGGCCTTCTTGTTCTGATACACTGATCTGAGAATTGTGATTTCTATGGTTTACAAAATAGAGGCTAATTATTTAGTAAACATGGATGTACATTAATTTTATGACCTTTTAGGAAAGGGTTACCTATACTTTTCTTGAATAACTGTGAAGATGTCTTTATTTGAACCATGTCAACTAATTTTGTAACTTCTATTGCTTTTATGAAGACACATCTTGATGTTGATGGACTACCTTCTTTTTATGCTTAAAAAGCAATTGGAAATTAAAAAAGAAAAAGCAATTGGGACCCTTCCCCACTGGTCCAGTGGTTAGGACTCATGCTTCCAATTGCCAGGGGCACAGGTTCGAGCTCCAGTTGGAAAACTAAGATCTTGCATGCTGCAGAGCCAAAAAAAATAAGTTAAAAAAAATAAGTGAAAAAATAAATTTTAAAAGGTTAAAAAAAATCAGTTGAAACAACCATTTAAAATTTAGAGTGATCCTCAGCCTAACTTTGACACAAAGAACGATTCTCTTGAGCAAGTAAATCATATCTGTTCAAGATTTACTTTTAGGTAGAATACCGTTTGCTCTCCACATTTAGTATCCATTGGGTCATCTTGGTATCTGGTGAAAATGTGGTTGTGCTGAAGAGGTAGGCTCTGGAGGGTGGATTCATGATCCAGGCTTTGGTCTCATCCATCAATTTGGTCCACGTTCCTAAAATATGGTATCCTGTTGGGGCACTTTTGTGGAGGCATGTGGAGAATTAGAAAATGTTCCAAGGCGAGCCACAAAGACTTGGAGAAGAGCCAGTGTGGGCAGAATCAAAGAGCTGTAATTATTCAACACAAGGAGAAGGAGGCTGAAGCATGGTTTGATGATGATACATAAGAACCTCTAGAGTTAATAAGTGGGAAACGGTGATTAACTGCTCCTTGTCCTCACGGAGCCAACTCTCAGATAAAAGAGCAAAAAGAATTTGGGTTGAGGAACGAGGGACAGGCAGGGAAGGCTGTGGTTTTATTTGATGTGCAGACTTTTGCAGCTGTGTGGAGCCCTGGGTCCCCAACTAGCTCCATTTCCTCATTTGCAGGTGATGAAACAGAAGCTGAGAGTGACTTTTGTAAGGTCACAGGCAAATGACAGAGCCTTGAGTCAAACCCGCAGCTTGATCCTATTCACTGCACTACCTCAGTGGAGCATGCGCAGTGGGTTTAAAGAGGGCTGGTAGCTTCTCTCTCGGAAGTGATTTCAAGTTGAAGCAGTCTTAGGCAGCCTTTGAGGTTGATGAAAGTATTCTATGTCTTCCCCTTGGGTTGTGTGTGTGTGTAAAATCCATCAAGTTATATACTTAGGATTTGTGTACCTGATGTATGCCTATTATTGATCAATTTTTAAAAAATTATCAGCTTTTGGAAAATGAACATGCTGAACTCTTCATAATAGCCCCAAACTAGAAACACTCCAAATGTCCTTCAACAGTAGGCAGGATGAATAAACTGTGGCATTTTCATGCAATGGATTTCGATACAGCAGTGAGAGTAAGTTAACTATATACCACAGTGCACAGCAACGTAGATGTATCTCACAAGCAAGCTATTAAATGAAAGAAGCCAATTAGGCGAGAACATTTCATGTGATTCCATTTATCTGAGAATCAAAGCTGAGCAAACGTATCAGTGGTGTTAAAAGTTGGGGTAGTGGCTAGCTTTGAGGGGCACAGGAAGGAGGGGATCTTGGGTGCTCGTAGAGATATTTTTAAAAATCTGGCATCGGGTTACATGGTTATATCCATTTTGTGAAAATGGAGTGAGATGTATGTGCATTTGTGCATTTTATTTGTGTAGATTACATTTCAATTAAAGATTGACTTTAAAGATTAGAAGGTTTAGCAGGCAACCTCTTACAAGCCTTTCTACTGTGAAGCTCTAAAGAATTTAGTTTGGGGATTTCTTTCAAAGGTGCACAGGTAGCCTGCATTAGAAAATGTGCGCTTTCATAGAATCATCAGAAAATACCCACTACAGAGAGAAAGTTCCTGTTAAGGAATCTGTCTATTTCTATCTCAGCAGTAGTAAACCAAAAGAAATTCATCCCATAGAGTGCATGCTCCCTGAGCTAGTACAGTCTTTCTTTCATGAAAATCTATGAAGCCAGCACCAGCCCTCAGTTCCTTTTTAGCTCTTTGTAGTTCTATAGAATGAAAGAATGGGGTCATTTTTTCAAAGAAGCAGCTTGACATAAATAGTAAGTTTGTTAGGAGATGATTTTGTCATGCCGGGCACATTTTCCGGCAGCAGCGCCTGGAGTGCTCCATTGGGGTTCAAATCATGGGAAGTGGTTCAAGGCAAGCAGCCGACCAATCAGAACTGATCCTTCTGAGCCAGACTTCGCCAGTAGCCACATCCACTTGTGGCCACTAGCCAGAGAGTTTCCAGCTAGCTGGTTAGCTTACCTGAGAGCATCTTATGAGTCCACAGAATGCCGAAAGAGGGTACGGACAGGCATCATGGGGATCCCCACAGCCTGTCTCTTATACACATCTAGATGTGTATAAGAGACAGATACATAAGAACCTCTAGAGTTAATAAGTGGGAAACGGTGATTAACTGCTCCTTGTCCTCACGGAGCCAACTCTCAGATAAAAGAGCAAAAAGAANGGTACGGACAGGCATCATGGGGATCCCCACAGCTGTCTTCTCAGCCTCTTTTAATGAGCCTGCCGCCTTCTTAATTTCATTCCTGCCTGTCCAGGCCATGATCATCTCTGACCTGAATTGCTGTACCTGCTTCCTGACTATTTCTTCCACATCTGTTTTTTTAAACAATTGGATTGCATGACTTACACACCATCGAGTTCACCAGTTGTAAAGACATTTAAGTACTCTTAGTACAGTAAACTTGCTGAGTGGTACATCCACCACCACAACCCAGTTTTAGAACATTTCCATCACCCCATAAAATCCATTCATCTCTTTTCCCATCTCCAGTCCCAGGTTTCCTGGGGAACCACTGGTCAGCTTTCTGTTTCCCTTTTCTGAACATTTTATATAAATGGACTTGATAATATGAATTCTTTTATGTCTGGCTTTTTCACTGAACATAATGTTTTTGAGGTTCATATGCACTGAAGAGCGTATCATTACTTTGTTTTTATTGCCAAATAGTATTTATCCCTGTATGGACCACATTTTGTATATTTACCAGTCAATGGACACTTGGATTGTTTGTACTTTTTGGCGATTATAACCAATGCTGCTTTTGCATGTATGAGTTTTTCTTGGGTATATACCTAGGAGTGAAATTGTCGTGTGGATAACCCTGTCTAACTTGTCGAGAGATTTTTGTATTGTTTCCCAGAGTGGCTGAACTATTTATATTCTTGCCAGCAGGTCATGTATGAGGGTTCCAGTTTCTCCTTATCCTCACTAACACTTGTTATTATCATTTTGAGTATGGCCATTCTAGTTTATTGAAGTGAAGTGATATTTCATCCTTGCATTTAGTTTTGTCAGGTGAGAAACATTTCTGATGTGGGGCAGTTGGAGTAAACAGGAAAAAAGTGTTTGAAACTCTTACTTCATCTTTTGGCAGGCCCCTGAATAGCTTTGTAGTGATCATTGAATATTCATGTGGTTCCAGGCTTAGAATATAGAAAGAAAATGTAGGTGTGTATTCTCTACTTCACCATCGTCCGTGTCTTGAAACAAATATGATTTAAAAAATAACACAATGTTAAAAAACAATATTTAAATCACAGTATTCATACAACTGATTGAAAAAGAACCTTTCTATTAAGCAAGTATTAAAGCTGTAATTTGGAGGGCTTTTTTGCCTTTATTATTAAGTCCAATATTGGAATCACTCACTTGATGTGATATATAGGAGCCATTTTCTAATGCACCAGTACTAATCCACTTATAGCTGAGTGGCTAATGGATTAGCAAACACTCATTTTCTATAAAGGAATGGATATTGTGAGGGCCTGAGTGATGGTGAGAAATGCGGCTGAAGAGAATCATACCTCATGTATTCAAACTCGGCAAAAGTTTAGCATTGATGGTGGGATGAATGTTGTGTTGGAGTTTAGATATTTGTGCCTTGCATTTAGAAATAATACAGCAAATCCATAAAAAAATCATCCTTGTTTGTTTAAAGTAGACTTGGAGAGAGAAACTCATTAGTAAATGTTAAAATTTGACCTCTGAATACTTAATTATATTAAAAATTGTTTGGATTTTTTAAAAAAAATTGCCTTACTGCTCTCGTAACTGATTTTTTTGCCAAATTTCTCTGTTCAACAGTCAGAAGTTAGTTGGACAACAAGTCGTGTGTAAGAATGTTTGCAGACACATAAGGCGGTATTTTCTCTCATCTCAAATCATTTCATAAGTCTCATTTTTATGTTATTACTGATTTAGGACTTTAAGTACCATGTTTATATATTTAACATATGGAAACACTACAAATGCTGGGGGAAAACACTGGGTGCAAACAGAAATATTGACACAGCCCCGAGGCCATCTGCCTGTCTTTGTCCATTAGGAGTCACCTCACTGGTGTAGTTCCCAGCAAGTGCTCACCCTTACTGTACATGATTGCTGTGCGCATTGGTGACCCACCACATTACTGACATTTGCCTAAAAAAGTCAGTGCTAGGAAGGATGGTTAAAGAAGAAAAAGTTAGCTTATTCAAAAAGATAGAGTGATAAGTCAGGAATTTGGGAGTAACAGGTATACACAAATATATATATAAAACAGACAACAAGATCCTGCTATATAGCCCAGGGAACTGTACTCAATATCTTGTAATAACCTATAATTAAAAGGAAACTGAAAAAGTGTATGTGTGTGTGTGTGTGTGTATAACTGAGTCACTTTGCTGTACAACTGAAACTAACACAACACTGTAAATCAATTATACTTCAATTTAAAAAATTAATTCTTTTAGAAAAAAGGGTAGTGAAGAAAAGGAAGAAGTCAGGATTTGCTCTGGTTGGTCAGAGTCAGTTTCTTTACCTTTTACTATATGGAATAAGAAAACAGAAATACGAGCCTCCATAGTGTAAGACGGACTTCGGGAGTCGTGGATATCGGAAGTGTTTTTTGGCTCAAGGTTCCTGAGAGTCATGTCTCGGAACACAGATCAGAATTAGATGAACGGAGTTAGAAATGCTGGGGGTGATTGGGAGATGCCATAGAGAGATGCATGGAAATTCTGAATTCTGTGGAAGAAATGCAAGTATGGAAAAGGAAAGGGGCTCAGATGGAAAAGCCAGAGGTTTAGATACTAGGAGGAGGCGGGCAACTGGTGATGGAAGGGAAAGATGAAAAGTGAGGAAGGGAGAGAGAGTGGAGGGTGGAGGGCACCTTTGGGTGTTCTTCTCTGGGGAGTAGGACTCCCCATCCATTCTCTCCAAGACACAGAACCTACCACTTCAGACATGGTGCCCATCCATGTCTGGGAAGGAATCTTCAGAGGGACACAACCTCCCGCATGGATAGGAGGACATCTCTAAGAAAACCCATGATGAGAGCTGTTGATGTGAAGCTTGCCTGGGTTCTGTGTGGCTGTGTCCCCCTTACGGAACAGGGAACAGAAAATTCAACACATGCTACAGAAAGTTTCCTTGCAAGGTTGCTGATGGTCCTGAGGTTTTTTAAAAATCATCTTGTCTATAGACCTTTTTAAAATTTTATCAGTTTTCCCAAAAATGTCTCTCATAATTTTTTTTCTCTAGTTAGGTCCTTACTCTTAAGAAGCTGAAGCGTTAGGAGTGGTGGAATGCTAAAGACTTAAGCAAAACCCTAAAACTCAATTTAAAAATAGAGAACTAGTGGTAAGCTGAAAGCTAACTAACTTTTAGTTGATTATAAATACAAAAAACACATATTGCAGGAGAGAGAATTTTTACTGGCAGTTTCCTCTCTCATGGAAAAAATCAAATCTATCTTCTTTGTGTGTGTAAGAATGTTTGCAGACACATAAGGGAAGCCTTTTGTTTTTGGAATAGGTTGTTGGAGTAGGTGGAATTGAAGGCCATTTCATACAAATTTACAGAAATTCTGTGAGAGGGAAAATGGCAGTCTATCCTAAATAAATACTGAACAAGCTGGAAGCTTTTCAACCACTTAAATTTGCACCATAGAAAAGAAGGCATTCTGGCCAGTGTTAGAAGATACCTGAATAAGTAAGGCGAGATACAGCCCTGCTTCCTTGGTCTGACTTTATAATAAAGATAGTGAGTTGTCTCTCCTGTTATCTGATTTTAGTTCAGATGATAGTCAGTGGTAAAGAATGATTAGAGAGCTGTAAGCCCTAGAGAGCTCAGATACCATGTTGGAATCTGTTGGTAGGTTCTGAGGGTGGGGGCAATCACTTGGAGCTGTAGACAACTGGAAAATTCTGTGGACCACACCAGGGAATATTTTGTCTTACCTAAGTTTGAAACTCCTTCCAGATTCCAGCATTGACCTGGAGAATGACATTCTCCAGTTCCTTGGACTCTGAGTCTCTTTGTGTTCAAGATTTGGCAGTCATCATACAGTATCCAGCTGGAATAATAATGTTGATGCTGTTTGCTCAAATAATTCTGAATATACTAAGCTGATGAAATTGTTGGATGGAGTGTTTGACTTTCCTAGCATATATATGTGGAGAAGGAAATGGCAACCCACTCCAGTGTTCTTGCCTGGAGAATCCCAGGGATGGGGGAGCCTGGGGGGCTGCCGTCTATGAGGTCACACAGAATCGGACATGACTGAAGCGACTTAGCAGCAGCAGCAGCAGCAGCAGCAGCATATATATGTAATCAGAGTACCTTTTAACTGTCAGAAGATTAAGGCACTAAAAGTTTTTGTCATCTAATGAACATCAGTCAGTCCGAATGTGAGATGAGGTTTTTCCAGTCACTTTTCATATAACCAGCATTTGCATTTATTTACGTTTTTAGCTTTTTGGAACCGCCAAATAGCCAAAACTGCACAGCTAAATCAAGGCAGTGTGAGACTGGCATGAGAGTAGACATATAGATCAATAGAATAGAATTGAGAGTCCAAAAGTAATTCTTGCACTTGTGGTCAGTTTATTTTTGACAAGGGTATTGCTGTAGGCTGAATGTTTGTGCTTGCCTCTCCTTCTATTCATATGTTGCAGGCTAATCCCCCAAGTGATGCTATTTGGAGGTGAGGCCTTTGGAAGGTGATTAGGTCATAAGGGTGGAGCCCTCGTGAATGGAATTAGTGCTCTTATAAAAAAGAAGCCCCGGAGAGCTCCCTCACCCTTTCCACATGATGGGGACACAGGGAGGAGTTGGTCATTCATGAACCAGGAAATGGAACCTCACCAGACATGGAATCTGCTCGCACCATGATGTTGGACTTCCTGGCCTCCGAAACTGTGAGAAATAAGTGCTTGTCGTTTAACCCAGCCAGTTTATAGTAGTTTGTTACGGCAGCCTGGATCGACTGAGGCACTAAAACAACTGTGGAAACATGGCACTGGCACAACTGGGCATCCACTTGCAGAAGAGTGAAGTTTCACCCCTACTTGGCATCATACGCAAACACTGACTCAACATGTATCACAGGCTAAATATAAAAGCTAAAACAAACAGAAAAGCTAGAAAATGTGGGAGTAAATCTTAATGACTTTGATTTCTTAGGTGGAACACCAAAAGTATGAGTAATAAAAGAAAAAACAATTTAAAACATTTGTACTGTGAAGAATCAAAAAAGTGAAAAGAGAACTGACAGAATGGAAGGAAATATCGGAAAACCATGTATCTAAGAGACTTGTGTCCAGAATATATATTATTTAAAGTCTTACAGCTCAATAATAAAAAGAGAACCTGAAACAAAAAGAGACAAAGGATTTAAGAATTATTTCTCCAAAAAAAGATAAACAGATGATACGCACATGAGAAGATGTTCAGTATCATTAGTCATTGTGGAAATGCAGATTGAAACCACAGTGAGGTACCACTTCACACCCACTAGGATGGCTGCAATAAAAAAAAGACAGACAATAGCAAGTATTGGTGAGGACAGGGAAACAATGGAACCCTCATACTGTGTAGGTAGAGATGTAAAATGATGCTGCTGCTTCGGAAAACAGTCTTGCAGTTCCTCAAATGTTTAAACATAGAGTTACCATATGACCCAGCAATTCCATGCTTAGGTTTATACCCCAGAGCAATGAAAACTGATATCCACAGAAAAACTTGTACATGAATGTTTATAGCAGTGTAAGTATAATAGCCAAAAAGTAGAAACAACCCAACTATTCATAAGTTGATGAATGGATAAACAAAATGTATATATAATATTGTTGAATCAATTTGTATTCATCAATTAAAATAATGAAACACTGAAACATACTACAACATGGATGACTCCTGAAAACATTATGCTAAGTAAGAGAAGCCAGTTACAGGTTTCCTGTATATATGCCCTATAATTTGAAAGATGTTTGCAGCCCTAGCCAAGACATGGACGCAACCTAAATGTTCACTGACAAATGAGCAGATACAGGAAATGTGGTGTACACACACATACACACACGCACACACACACACAGGAGTATTACTCAGCCATAAAAAAGAATGAAATAATGCCATTTGCAGCAACATAGATAGACCTAAAGATTATCACACTAAGTGAAGTGAGTCAGAGAAAGACAAATATCATGATATTGCTTATATGTGAAATCTTAAACAATGATACAAATGGACTTACTTACAAAACAGAAGCAGGCTCACATACATGGAAAACAAACTTCTGGTTACCATGGGGAAAGGTGAGAGAAGGGATAAATTAAGCATTTAGGATTAACATAAACACTGTTAATAGATAACCAACAAGACCTACTGTATAGCACAGGAAACTATACTCAATATTGTGTAATAAAATGTAAGAGAAAATAATCTGAAAAAGAATATAAGTGTGTGTGTGTATATATATATGTGTGCATATATCTGAATCACTTTGCTGTATACCCGAAACTAACAACATTGTAAATCTACTTTCTTCCAATAAAAAGAAAGGAAGAAGCGAGTTACAAAGGACCATATACCCTAAGTCCAGAACAGGCAAATTTATAGATAGAAAAAGTAGATTGGAGATTGCTTAGAACCAGAGTTGGCAAGTGGGGTAGAGTTGGGAGGAAAGGGGACTGACTGCCAATGTGATCAGAGTTTATTTTAGGGGTGACCAACATTTTCAAAACTAGATCGTGGTGACAGTTGCAGCCATAGAATTGAGGCATAGATCGTGGTGACAGTTGCAGCCATAGAATTGAGGCAAGTGGAAAGGGAGAGATAAACACATATCTGTTGAATTGTGTACTTTTCAAATGGGTGAATTACATGGTATGGCAATAATATCTCAAATAAGCTGCATTTTTTAAACATGGATTTTGGCCTAATCATACATTTTAACCAGTGAAAGAAATATGTTGAGTAAATGTTAGTAATCCATCATTTTATGTTCTGCTCATTGACTCATATTTTAATTAGAGAAATATACATCTCTAATTACCGCCATTGTGTGCCTCAGGCTGATGTGTTTGGCTGGATCTCTTTGACCATGGAAATAGTTGTTCTTTAATCAGGTCAATAAAACTATTACTGCTGGCAGACGGATGTGCCTCCTGTTCAACATCGAGGTCATTCTGAGCCCCTGGGCCATACAAACTGTAGGTGGAAAATTAAAACCACTTGGTATTTCTATAGATTGAGCTCTACCAATATGATATATTCGATATGTAAATTTATACTTAAAAATATACTTTGCCAAGTATTCCCTCTCTGGCAGTGAAGGGCTGTTAACTTACTAATTTTTTAAAAGAGGGGTTCCTTTGTGGTCCATTTTTATTTCTTTAAGACAGAAAAACTATACTGTTATTTTAAAAGCCACTGGACATAAGCATAGCTAAGATCCTAGTAATTATTCGGTGGGTTTTCATTGAATGTGACTACATTTTTCTCAACCTAGGCTCTGTGCCTTGGTGAGGCACCAGAAAAGTAATTTGTATGATCTCTCTCCCATCAGCAGTCAAAGCCTTTTTGTAAAATAGCAGATGGACACTTTCAGTTCAAGATAATTGTCATAATGTGGTCAATTCAGACACTGAGATGTGGTAAGAACTGAACCATTAGGAGGATTTCCCACAAACTGGAGCTTTTGAGTTACACCTTGAAGATGAGCAGAGTTAGAACAAGTGGATGAGGAGGGGCAAACAGGAGGAGGAAACTGGTCCAAGAAGCAGAGGCAAGAAGGTGCGTGTGGGAGCCAAGAGGAGCCTGGCGGGCGAGCGTGGATGACTTGGCTTGGAGGAGGGCAATCCACGTGGGTCCTTGAGACTCCTATTCTAGTAGGCAGGGGTCCCACTGTAGACTGTGGAAACAGCTCAGTCAAAGTGTTCATTTTGAATGGAAGCCTTGATCTGGGACTTGAGATGGGAGATTGTAGAGATTGAGAACCAGCTGGACAGCCATTGCTACTGTCCAAGTCTGAAGCCAGGAGAGATTGGATAAAGGGGTCAGGAAAGTTGAGTCACACACACACACAGAAATACATACATTTGTTCTCTTTTCGTTTCTGTTCCCAGGTAGGTTATTACAGAGTGAGAAGGAGAGCAACCTGTGCTAAACAGTAGGTCTTATATATATACTATACATATATATCTCTTAGTGTGTATATGTTAATGTGAGTGAGTGAGTGAAGTCGCTCAGTCGTGTCTGACTCTGTGACCCCATGGACTGTAGTCTACCAGGCTCCTCTGTCTATGGGATTCTCCAGGCAAGAGTACTGGAGTGGGGTGCCATTTCCTTCTCCAGGGGATCTTCCCAACCCAGGGATCAAACCGGGTCTCCCGCATTGGAGGCAGACGCTTTAACCTCTGAGCCACCAGGGAAGCCCCAATGTAGAACGAGTTTATGTTGAGGTAGACCTCCTCATTTATCCCTCCTCCCCCGATACCCATCCCCTTTGGTCACCTTAAGTTTCTTTTGTAAGGCTGTGAGTCTGTTTCTCTTTTGTAAATGAATCTATTTGTATCTTTGTCGACTCCAGCTTTTAATGGTGTTATATGATATCTGTCTCTCTCCGTCTGACTTTGATCACGTCCAAGCCTCTTCGTGTCATGGCAAGTGGCATAACTTCATTCCTTTTGATGGCTGAGTTGTGTTCCATTGTATATGTACCGCATCTTCTTTATCCATTCCACTGTTGATGGACATCTAGGTTGCTTCTGTGTCTTGGCTCTTAAGAGTAGTGCTGCTGTGAACATTGGGTGCATGTATCTTCTTGAATTATGGTTTTCTCTGGACATACGTCCAGGAGGGGGATTGCAGGATCATGTGGTAGCTCTATTTTTAGTTTTTTAAAGACCTTCCATACTGGTCTCCATAGTCGCTGTTGTTTGTCTGAATGTTTGTCAGTACTGTGAGTTTTTAAAAAGTCTATACTATGTGCCTAGTATGCCCCAGGCACCGATTGAGGCCCTGGTGGTGGGGGGCCACTAGGAAATCTCAGACGTAGCCCCAAACCCTGGGATCCTTGGCTGGGTGGGGAGATCATGCTGATAGC
This sequence comes from Neotragus moschatus, assembly GCA_006410615.1. Lineage (NCBI taxonomy): Eukaryota > Metazoa > Chordata > Mammalia > Artiodactyla > Bovidae > Neotragus > Neotragus moschatus. The sequence goes on from SJYA01003372.1 coordinate 1,614,840, forward strand.
ATTAGCGTGGCTCGCAGTGGAAGAGGAAGTGCCAGGGCTTCAGGCAGCTCATGTCATTGGGAGTCACAGAGGATACCCCGGCCATGGTTGTGGGGTGGGTGGTGTGATGTTCAGCCACGTACTCTCCTCGGTGGGCAGGACTCCAGCCCTGGGGTGGTGCCCTTCAGGAGAAAGTCTTTCCCATAAACTCGTTTGCTCTGATGGAACAAATGTCTTTAAAAACGTTTAAACCAAGGAGGACTTGCTTTCTTAAGCTCTCATTTTGAAGTCTGCCTTGACACTTTCTCATTTGTGGACTGTGCTTTTGGGTTCTGTCCCTAAACACACATGCATGCTAAGTCACTTCAGTCTGACTCTGTGACCCTGTGGACTGTAGCCCGCCAGGCTCCTCTGTCCATGGGATTCTCCGGGCAAGCATACTACAGCGGGTTGCCGAGCCCTTCTCCAGGGGATCTTCCCAACCCAGGGATCGAACCCAGGTCGCTTACATCTCCTGCATTAGCAGGCGGGTTCTTTACCACTAGCGCCACCTGGGAAGCCCCTATCTCTAAACACACATCCCCCAAACCCCAGTCGTGCAGATTCTCTCCTATAGTTTCCTCTACAAGTATTATAATTTTACATTTTGTCCTGTGATCCATTTGGAGTTCATTTTTTGTTCAAGGCATGTGTCTGCATCCATGTTTTGGCCTCTGGACAACCAGTTGTTCCCACAGCATATGTTAAAAAGAGGAACATTTCTCTGTCAAGTTACCTTTGGCGAAAGTCGGTTGACTATATTTGTGTGGCTCTGGCTCTCTATTCTGGTCCATTGAGCCGTGTGTTTGCCCTTTTGTCAAAAGCACTCAGCCTTGATTGATGGTGCTTTATAGTACGTCTTGCAATTGGGTAATGCGAGTCCTCTGACTGTTCTTGGTTTTCAGAATGATCTTGGCTGTCCTTATTTCTTTGCCTTTCCATACGAGCTCAGGCGTTTGCTCATTGACAGCTACCAAAAGGTTTGCCAGGATTTTGACTTGACTGCATTCGGTCTGTAGCTTGGACTACAGAGAGTTCAGCTGTTGTTTTGAACACTGAGTTTTAAACTGGGTGTGGGGACTTGGTACTAGGAAAGAGCCAAACCGAGAAACCCCTAGGTCAGTGAAGCATCAGTTAGCAGAGAACAAGGGGCTGGGGCCTGTGCTGTAGATGAGACAGTGAGATGGAGGTGGGAGTTAAGGGTTTTAGGGGTCAGTTAGAGAAAACAGGCTGTCCGAATTAGTGACTGGGGGTATGCTGAGGTCCCAGGGTTGGGGGGGCATGGGGTTGGACCGGAAGGGGGCGTGCCAGGGAGGCAGAGCAGATGGCCCAGCGTCGAGGTTTTTGGCAGGAGGGCTGCCCTCTGGAGCCAGCTTAGCCCAAGCTGGTGCCTGGCTCCATCCTGACCCTGTGGAGAGCTCGAATGCTCCGAGTCTCCCCTTGGGAGGCCTTGAAAACCACCCACTTGGCCGTAGGGAAGGAAGTGGAACTTGGGAGGAAGGGCATCCTTTCACGTTATCCCTGATGGTGCTGGGTTACTATTAAAGCACTCTGAGCCCTTGCAGAGAATTCATTCTGAGCCAGAGAAATCTTCATTTCTCCCTGTTGAGTTGAGACGCTGTCTTCTGGAGAATGACTTTTTAGTGGCTGCTTAGAGATTTACTCGATTGATGCTTTTATGACCTTTCAAACGTCCTAGTCTGGTTGGCCAGGCAGTGCCCTGTTGCAGCTTTAAGAGTCCCTGTTAGCCCAGACAGAGGTGACGGGGGGACTGCGATGGACAGCATCAAGTCTAGGGGAGTTGGAGAATCTGCGATGCCTTTCCATCTTTTTTCCTCCTTTTTGTTAATGGGGATTGGAAACATATAAATACACATGGCAAGGGTGTCCCTGCAGAGGATTCCACCCCTCTCCATAAGTATTTCCAGTAACCCAATCTCTTCACATTGTCAGTTTCTCTGTGAGGAAGGGAGATGCCATGCTCCGTAGCCACATCGTAAGAAGAGTTTTGGGGGTTGATAAACTATTATTTTGTAATCAAGGAGTTGAATTGCAATTCAGTAAGAGGGTGAATGCAGATTACTCCATGGCCCAGTAGGTATTTTCTAACAAGTTTTGAGGCCCATGGAGAGGAGGCTGGCTTTAAGAAGATGGAAAAACACGCTAGCCGCTTTGAGGGAGGGCCATGACTACATTCAGACACTGTTGCTAAGAGCAGCCTGGCTTTTCCCCTCCTCCTCCCTCCCCTGCCTTTAAAAAGCTGCAGCTTAAAAGCCTCTATTGTGTGGAGGGGAGAAATATGCTAATTTGAGGCACAGCTCCCCTCGGAGTCTTTTTTGAGCCTGTCATAGCTGAGATGTGACTGATGATAAAGAGAAGAGAAGGCGGGAGGGCTCTTATTGTGCCCAGAGAAAGGGGTGAACCAGTGGCCGCTCCAGTCACCCGTGACGCCCCCTGGGTGAGTGGGTCCCACTGGGCCCCCTTGCTCTTGATCCTCCCTACCCCACGCTGTACCCTGCAGGGAGGCTGTGCGCTGCAGATTATGAAATGCAAGGGATTGGCGAGAGGGAGGACCTTCCACCTCCTAGACACACCATAGCCAAGGAAAAAAAAAAAAAAGGAATGGGTTATTTTGAAATGGCAGCAAAATCGTGATTATACCCAGGCCGTAATTGAAGAGTTGATCTGGATAACTTGGAGCTTTCCAAAGCTGGTCCGATCACAGTTTACCACCATTTGGGTCAGGTCAATTTCTCTCGTGTCTTCCCGTAAACACTTGGCTTGCCTCTTGGATCAATCAAGGTGTACCTCAATTCTGAGGCCTTGAACTTTGATTTTTTAGGTGGTGCATTGAGCCACCATTGGGTCTCTGTACAATGAGATGACAGTTTGGATATGCAATGTTTCCTTTCACAACAGGAAAAACACATCTTCCTTTCTGCTTTGACTGGCTGATTTTTATGCAGGGAAGTGCACTGATTTAATTCCTTGTGGACACATTTGAGCGCAGTTAGTTTTTTAAATGTGTGAAGTTTATAACTGAAGAATAATGCAGGCATTACCAAACGGCCATTAGGACTTGCGAAAGTGCTTCCAGATTGAAATTTCACACGGCTCACTGGAGGCAGTTCATATACTTGTCACTTATACCTGTAGTGTATCCTGTATATATATAGTTCTGTGGTTTTTATACCATGTTTTGAAGTCAGAGAACAGATCTTAATTGAATTCTAGGTTTCTGTTCAGTGACTGGTAGATATGGATGGTTGTATCCTTTATGTGGGAAACAAAAATATAGGATGCCTTTATTGCAGTGGTTTCTAAATGTACCTTTTTTTTTTTTTTTTTTCTCAAAATACGTTAAGCATTGGGACTTCCTGGCGGTCCAGTGGTTAAGACTCTGTGCTTCTACTGCAGGGGGCATGAGTTCGATCCCTGGTTGCAGAAGTAAGATCCCTCATGCTGTGCACTGCGGGTTGGGGAGGTGGCAGGGGGTGGATTTCTTTTTTAAAAAATCAAGCATTACATCTTTGTTTCTCTTCCTTATAAATTCTGAAAAACTGAAACATGAGAAATTTTTGCACTGTGAAAATGAGAAGTTACTCATAGGAGCTTCACTGGATAGAAACTAGGGTTGGAATTCCTTCCTTCATCCCTACAAAGAAGTAGCTCATGTACCTGGATGCACACACATATTAAATGAAGAAGACTGTAGGTTTGCTTCTTCCTGAAATTAAGGTCGGGAGTCCTCCCTTTGGTGGGTTCTGTCTGCTGGTATGGTGAGTGTGCTTTACCATTAAAATCACAGCCTATAAACAGCTTCCATTCATCTTTTTTTTCTGAGTCAAGCCATAGCTGGCTAAGGATCTCATAGTGAAAAAACAGATCAACCACATATTTTAGTGATTTACTGCTCACTAGTTCAGTAGATTCAAATGGGCTCAGATCACAAAGCAATGGTTTACTGCACTTCCTTTGTACGTTTTTTAAACCTCAACAGGTGGCATAATATCAATGTTTAAGAGCCACATTATTCTGAGTAACGTTTTGCATGTCCTTCTAACTCAGCTTGGGCATGCCTGTGAGCCGCGGCTGGGTTCACTTCCTTAGGAGCTAAAGCTAGTATGTGTCTTGCTGAGCGCTTTTCACCTCTAGCAATGATCATGAACTGAGACATTTCACCATAAACATGCAAAGGTTGAAGGAAAGCGGGAGCTCAGCAAACCGCAAACGCCAGACTTTCTGCCTCTGATTTCAATCTTAGTAATGCGAGGAACCCTCGTGGAGTTCTCAGTGGCTCCGGCAGACTGCAGATCACAATGCTGTGACTTGGGAAGTGTCATGTGGTCATGGCTTTGAAAGAGGCGTGTGTACGTGGCTAGCGTCCATCTCCACTGCCGTCCATTTAACACTTAATACTGTAGCCAGGAGCCAGTCTCACCACTTGGCCGCATTCTCTTTCATCTTCCCAGTCCCTTTTAAGGTGGCTCTACAGGTGGGGATCTGAGACCCAGAGGAGTTGAGGAAACTTGCTCCTGATGTTGAGCTCTAGGACTGTGACACAACTAGAAGTATCACAGGGAGAAAACGCCTGCTCATTACCCTCAGGTTCCCAGTCAGATGCGGCTTCTTCCCTGAAGGCTGCCTTGCCCTCCACGCTCCCAGCCCACCGCAATCAGCCTTCCTGCTCGCGGCTCCCCCACGTCCTCCCGTGAGCTCTGAGCCAGATCCCACCTGGTGACCAGTGAGCAGCATTCATAAATCAGTTGCCCTGGACCAGACTGTGGGCCTGCTCCCAGGAATGAATCAGAAGTGGAGCCTGTGCCCAGGCAGATCGCTGACAGTGCTCCCACACGACTGGATGGGGTGTGGTGGGGCAAGCGGTCGATATTTGCTGAATTAGAAGTGACCGTGTGTTCCTATGTTCCCAAGAGCCCCGTCACTCCTGGAATGATTGTGCCTGGCACAATCCCAGGCACATGATACATGTGTTAAGTGAACAAATGAGTCACTGAGTGAAAAGTTTTAGAACTGGTTCTCGGTGTTGTTAGTGCTAAATTGCAAGTCTTTACAAAGGAAAGAATGGACCGTCTATGCCGTCTGTGTATTTCCCACTGTGAGCCTTAATGTATTTTTAATTGAAATAGTGAGATGTCTCAAGATGTCTGGATTTTTGATGAGTGAGGCAGAGAAGGGCAAAGAGAAAGGAATGGAAACGTTCTGGCTGCAAACTTCAAAAGTTACCACTTCACGTAAAATAGCCAGTGGGCATTTGCTGTATGACTCCGGGAACTCAAACTGGGGCTCTGTAACCACCTAGAGGAATCAGATGGCGTAGGAGGTGGGAGGGAGTTTCAAGAGGGAGGGAATATATATATATATATATATATATATATATGTATGTATGTATGTATGTATACCTATGCCTAATTCATGTTGAGGTATGGCAGAAATCAAACTGATACTGTAAAGCAATTATCCTTCAATTAAAAAAATTAATTAAAAAGTTACCACTTCAGGCAAAGGCTTACTGCTTCTTATTCAAAATGATACAAAAATAATCATTTTTCATGATAACTTAAGTTCTGAAATCATTCCTGTCTTTCAGTTCAATTCAGTCACTCAGTTGTGTCCGACTCTTTGTGACCCCATGAACCGCAGCACACCAGGCCTCCCTGTCCATCACCAACTCCCGGAGTTTATTCAAGCTCATGTTCATTCAGTCAGTGATGCCATCCAACCATCTCATCCTCTGTTGCCCTCTTCCCCTCCCACCTTCAATNTGGGGGGATGGGGGGAGGAGGAGCCAAATGTACAAAAGGAGGAAGCCTAGAAGGCTTGAGGCGTCTCTTCTCTTGTCTTTTGGGTCGGCCTGTCCTCACTCCTCCTTTGTTTTTCCTAATAAAACTGAGCTATAGCACCGATTTGTCTGTTGCTTTGAATTTTTGCTGTGGCGAGACAGAACCGAGGAAACTACAAATCCATAGTATTTGTTACAATAAGTTACTTTAAGTCCAGAAAGGGACATGTTTACTTGCTTCCAGCGTCCTATCTCCTTAATGCACTTCATAGAAAATGAGAATAGTGTGTAGAAAGCACACAGTCCAGATGCTAATGTTGCCTGACACCGTTTCACTCCCTGTAACAGGAATTTATGATGAAAAGAGACAGGGTTCTTGGCCTCACAGAGCTTATAGTCTCAGTTTTTTGGAAACTTATTAGCCTGTATTCTACCTGAGACCAAAAATTCTCTGTGAATGCCTGTGGTCATTTCCCAGTGAATGTCTCTAAGCATTTCTAACCTCATATCTCTCCAGAGTTTTCTTATTTGTTAATCTTTGTAATCTTATTTTAATGTTGCACATTTAGTAATATATTAATGAAAAGTCAGCAGTTGGAGAAAATATGCACTTTGAAAATAATTCTCATTACTAGCACTTTTTCTTTTTTTTTTAATTGGAGAACTAGAATAACTGTGTGAAATTACATTTTGGAAAAAAATGATTCTGGTATAATTTCTTACCATAGTACATTTCTCCCCTTGACCCCAAATCGGTGTTGAGCACCCAAATTTTAAACAGCAGCAAAAATAAAAGCTGTTTTATTTTATGCATTCTAAAATATAGTATATATCCTATAAATTAAATCTGTGAACACTGGAACATAGAAATCATGCAGTATAAATTTATTTTTATTCTTTGTTTTTAGAAATATACTACACTGAAGATACCATTATGAGCACTGGGTATCATAATGTTTTTATTCATAGTAGCCTCTAGGAACTTTGAGATGTGAAGAACATTTTTATTCCTTAACAATACACTCATTTTCCTGTTAATTATATTATGACGTCTGCTTCTCATGGTATTTCTGTGTCTTTACACATGTAATTTTTTATTTTTGATGTACTGCCAACACTGCCTACAAGAGTAACTCTTTTTTACTTTATATTTGCTATTTCTGGTCTCTGGTGACTTTTAGAAACCAGGTAGCCAAGAATGTTACATAGCCCTTAAAGTAAGAGTAAACCCTTGAATAAAGCATGAGATCCTTTTATGTCTAAAATACATCAAATTTAAGCCCTGGATTTTGTGGTACTAATTTTATTTCCCCAGAGAACTTTTATTTACTTACTTTTCTTCCAAAAACTGTATTCTGGACAGTTGAGCTTTTTAGATAGTTCTATACAGGAGATCCGTGTGTATCAGACTCAGTTGTGTCAGACTCTTGCGACCCCATGGACTGTATGTAGCCTGCCAGTCTCCTCTGTCCATGTTATTCTCCAGGTAAGAGTACTGGAGACAGTAGCCATTCCCTTCTCCAGGGGATCTTCCTGACTCAGGGATCGAACCCAAGTCTCTTATATCTCTTACACTGGCAAGTGGATTTACCACTGCACCACCTGGGAAGTCATACAGGAGGTACATAACTATATTTAAGTTCTCTGCCCCTCTGCTTGATTTTTGTTTCTAATCATTTGAACTCAAGGCAAGCTCTAAAACATTTATTTATAGCTTATATGAATCATTGCAAATAATATCTGGAAAAATGGTACATGAAACTGGGAATATACTATCCTTAATAGCCCACCAAGATTAAGAAAATCATCTTTGCTTTGCATCTTTTTGTTTAGATACATGAATAAAAGTTAAAAAAAGGAACCAATCCCAGAACTTTAACAATGTGAAAATACCTACCACTATGAAACTGTACACTTAGTAGCTAAGACAGTAGACTTTATCTTATGTATATTTTGCCACAATTAAATTTTTAAAAAGAAAATGTAAAATAAGAAAAGGGAAAGAAAGGAAAGAAAAAGTAACTGAAATTTGTAATGATCCTGCTCTAGGACATACTAAAAAAGAAAACCAGCATGTTCCAGAGATGTATCAACATTGAGTCAAGGGAAAAAAAAAAAGCTAAAGAAAAACAGAACTAATAATAAAAGTAGCATGCAAGCAAGACAACTCTAATTATTTAATTACAGAATTTAGAATAATGGTTTAGCTACATTATTCTGAGTAGCTATCAAGACAGTAGCAATTATTTAACCACAGTGTCCAGAATTACATTATTATAGTATTTCAATGATATTGGAAGTTTATAAGTTGCTATATATTACATTAAGTGTTAGATAAGTAAGAATTTCTCATGCAGGTTTGATGAGAGAATAACGTAATGCAAAGTTTAAAAGGAGAGAAGGAAGCTATGGGAAGAAGAAAGAGATTGCATAACATTTAATTTGATTCTTCTGGCTGCTAACAGGGACCTTAATGAGAAAAGTCTTTGACAGATAAAAATGACAACTGTGAAATTAGGAACAACTTTTGGAGAAGAGTATAGGTGACATAAAAAAAAAAAAAATTGTCCTGTCCTGCAGGAAGCCCCTTATTAAAAAATCTTTAATTCTCAAGTATTTCCAGAGTCACAAAACTGGTGAAGATGGCATTAAGGATTCCTTTAGCCATCTTCACCATATATTGCCATCTTACATAAACAACCATAGCACAGTGATCAAAGCCAGGAATTCATGCTCATATGTTACTACTGACCAATCTACAGATCTTATTCAGATTTCTTCAATTTTCCTACTAATTTTTTTTTTTTTAAATCTGAGCTAAGATCTAATACTGAATCCTCTGATTTCATTATTCTTCATGTATCCATGCATGCGTGGTAGGTTGCTTCAGTCATGTCTGACTCTTTATGACCCCATGGACTCAGTGTGGAAAGTTCTTAAAGAGATGGGAATACCAGACCCATCTGTATGCAGGTCAAGAAGCAACAGTTAGAACTGGACAAGGAACAACAGACTGGTTCCAAATCAGGAAAGGAATGCTTCAAGACTGTATATTGTCACCCAGCTTATTTAACTTATATGCAGAGTACATCATGAAAAATGCCAAGCTGGATGAAGCACAAGCTGGAATCAAGATTGCCGGGAGAAATATCAGTAACCTCAGATATGCAGATGACACCACCCTTATGGCAGAAAGTGAAGAGGAACTAAAAAGCCTCTTGATGAAAGTGAAAGAGGAGAGTGAAAAAGTTCATTTAAAACTCAGCATTCAGAAAACTTAAGATCATGGCAGTCAGTCCCACCATATCATGCCAAATATATGGGGAAACAGTGAGAGACTTTACCTTTTTGGGCTCCAAAATCACTGCAGATGGTGACTGCAGCCATGGAATTAAAAGACCCCTGGTCCTTGGAAGAAAAGTTATGACCAACCTAGATAGAATATTAAAAAGCAGAGATATTACTTTGCTGACAAAGGTCCATCTAGTCACAGCTATGGTTTTCCCAATAGTCATGTATGAATATGAGAGTTGGACTGTGAAGAAAACTGAGCACTGAAGAATTGATGCTTTTGAACTGTGATGTTGGAGAAGACTCTTGAGAGTCCCTGGGACTGCAAGGAGATCCAACCAGTCCATCCTAAAGGAGTTCAGTCCTGGGTGTTCATTGGAAGAACTGATGCTGAAGCTAAAACTCCCAATACTTTGGCCACCTGATGCGAAGAGCTGATTCATTTGAAAAGACCTTGATGCTGGGAAAGATTAAGGGAAGGAGGAGAAGGGGACAACAGAGGATGAAGTGGATAGATGGCATCACCGACTCGATGGACATGAGTTTGAATAAGCTTTGGGAGCTGGTGATGGACAGGGAAGCCTGGTGTCTCGCAGTCCATGGGGTTGCAGTTGGACATGACTGAGCGACTGAACTGAACTGGACTCAGTCCTCCAGGCTCCTCTGTCCATGGGCTTCTCCAGGTGAGAATACTGGAGTGGGTTGCCATGCCCTCCTCCAGGGAATTTTCCCAATCCAGGCACAGAACCTGCTCTCTTACGTCTCTGGCATTAGGAGGTGGGCTCTTTACCACAAGTGCCACCTGGGAAGCCCTCATGTCTTCTTAGTCTCTTCTAATTAGGGTATTTCTTCAGTCTTAATGTTTTATTTAGGACCTTGACATCTTAGAAGGGTACTAGCCAGTATTATGTGGAATAAATCTGTCTGTATGATATTTTGTGTTCAAGTTTATATTATGCACTTTTGCAAAAAATGGCACAGAAATAATTTTGTGTCCTCTGTACATCATCTTCTAAGATGCTCTGTAATTTCTGACACCATAAAATGTCCCCGACTTATATTTTCCCTAGCTAAGCTCTATTTAATTTTCTTGGAGAATGCTATATTTAGAAACCAAAATCTGGATGTTAGGCATGATCATTTATACTTGGTAATCTTCCTTTGAAATACTCTTAGGGGACAGAAGTAGGAAAGATATATATATTTCTAAACCTATCTATGTTAAAAGCAGTAACAATATCAACAACAGCAGAGTTTATACTCATACATTCAATTTACATCTAAAACTACAAGGACCGTTGTTGCTTTCTACCTTACCTTGCCTATATGTCCTTTCTATGGCAGTGAGATAACTGGCTCTTATACACACAATATAATTAATTATTTACTAAATTCTAACATATATAGTTTCACAATTATCTGTTTCTCTGTGAAAACAAGTTTATTACTTAGAAGTACAATATTGTTGTCTTTGCTCTAACAATATTTAGTAAGTCACTGTTTTCCACAGATACTTTAGGTTAGTTATCATAACTTCAATAAGTTTAATACATTATTCAGTATCAAATAGAAAAATTGCATTTTCAGAAAGAATGACACAATGTGACTAATCCTTTGTGTCTAAGAACAGGGTGCACCTGAGTGGTTGAGGCTATAGTAGTGTTTAATATTTCTTCTTTTATATTTTATTTGTTAATTTTTTTCAGTTAGATAGCTGTAGATACCTGGATACTTTTTTAAAAAACAAAAGTACTGTAGTATTCAATATAAACTCTAGTTGCCAAGTGAACATTTTCCTATTTTGTTAATGGATATTGTTCACAAAAGACATTTTTGTGATTAATTTGGATAACTGAGAGAGAAAGCAAAAATAAAATTTACGAATTTGTTTGTAATATGTTTTCTCTGATTGTGAAAGTAATAAATGCTCATTGTATAATTAATGATTGATAAAGAAAAAGTTATAGAAGCTAGTAAAAATTATTTATTATGTCATTATTTAGAGATAATGACTGTTAAATCCCAATACATGCCCTTCACTTTTATATATGGGTATATGAATAACTATATGTTTAGTTTTAAATTATGCTTTTTTCACTTTCTAATTATTAGAAACATTTTCCTTGTTACTAAATATCCTTCAAAAATAAGATTTTCAGTGGCTGAATATTTTTCCATCAGATACCATGTTTTATCTGACTATACTCCTAATATTGAGGATTTAGGCAGTTCCCAATTTTTATGCTCTTATAAAAAGCACTTCATTGACTTCCTTGCATGTGTTATAAAACTTTATATGGTGTAGATGGTGAGCAGTGTTACTCCATCTAAAATATAGTAAACAAAAAGATGGTTAGAACTCTTTCAGAAGAAAATAAGCAACAAATACTTTGTGAATGGATGGAAGAAAATGAGGATAGCAGAAATGATAAGGTCACTTGGATGGAATATGCGATGAAGCTGTTCTCCACTGAGATTGCAGGTGCTAGAATGTGTTGACCCTTACCACCAATTTTCTGCACAAGAAATTTTACTGGATTTATAAGTTAGCTTTTGCTGTGTAACAAACCACCTCAAAATTTAGTAACTTAAAAACACTATGCTATAAAAAATTTTTTCTCACCATTCTGTGGAACAGTTCTTCTCTTCTGGGCTGGCTTGGGCTTGGACTAGATGGTTTCAGATGGCTTCAGTCATGTGTCTCGTGCTTTAAAAAGGACAACTGGAGGTCTCATTTGGTCTCTCATCTCTCAGTGAGGCCATCCTATGTTTATTTACATGGTGTCAGAGGTGCCTCTCTGTTTATGACAGTCCCTTTGAATTTTTCCTACAGTGTTTATCAAAGAGTAGGCAAAAATAAATATTTAAATTGGTTGGTGGTCAGTTGGTTCATGAAATTGTTCCATTTAAGTCTTGTTTTAAGACTTTGGGGTTTCTTAAGAAATTATCCGATTTGTGAGATTCAGGTCCAGATGTTCTCATTCAGTAGGTTCCAGTAGGGTCTAAGAACTTATTCAGAGAAAGTAGGATATTCTGATGCAGTTAGGCCAGATTTTGAGAAAACGATTTCAGGCTGTGACTCAGTGTATTACAGAAGCATGAAGGAAATCCATTAAATATATATGGATGATAGACATAAACATTTAAAAGCTGATGCCTTGATCTGAAAAGAATAGGTTGTGTTCATTGCATGTTTTTATTTTTTTAAATCCTTCCCCTCTTCTGTTTTTTTGACTGGCACTTCCACAGCTATGAGACAGGACAGACTGCAAAAGTCTTGGATCTAGAGAGTGGAAATGATTCAGAGTTGAGCGAAAACCAGGAATCAAAACTCAAGAGAAAGACTAGAGGTCTATTTACTTTGGGAGAGGGCATATCAGTTATAAAACCAGGAAATCACTCCAAAATCAAAATAGAAACAAGCAAACGAACTCATGCGGATGAAGGTACTATCAACTAAGAACTAAACAGGGTTTAATTGGCATGCAGAAGTAAGAAGGAAGGAATAGATGACCAATGTAATTCTTCAGTGATTTAAATGTTAAAAACTCCATATCAAGAGGTTTCACAGAGAGACATCAGTAATGTACATAGTGGAATGTTAAGATTCAGGATCAGAAAATTCAGTAATTTGCGGAATGTTGTACAGGATGAAAAGAGTTTTCCAGTTCTGGAATATCAAGGTCAGAGTAGAATTAGAAGTAAGAATGGTTCTCAGCTCTGATCCATCAAATTACTGTCATCAATTCAGTTCAGTTGTGTCCGACTCTTTGTGACCCCATGAACTGCAGCACGCGAGGCCTCCCTGTCTGTCACCAACTCCTGGAGTCTACCATAACTCATGTCCATTGAGTCACTGATGCCATCCAACCATCCCATCCTCTATTGTCCCCTTCTCCTCCCACCTTCAGTGTTTCCCAGCATCAGAGTCTTTTCCAATGAGTCAGCTCTTCACATCAGGTGGCCAAAGTATTAAAGTTTCAGCTTCAGCATCAGTCCTTCCAGTGAACAACCAGGACTGATCTCCTTTAGAATGGACTGGTTGGATCTCTTTGTAGTCCCAGGGACTCTCAAGAGTCTTCTGCAGCACCACAGTTCAAAAGCATCAATTATTTGGTGCTCAGCTTTCTTCATAGTCCAACTCTCACATCCATATATGACCACTGGAAAAACCATAGCCTTGACTAGATGGACCTTTGTTGACAAAGTAAATGTCTTTGCTTTATAATATGCTATCTAGGTTGCTCATAACTTTCCTTCCCAGGAGTAAGCGTCTTTTGATTTTATGGCTGCAATCACCATCTGCAGTGATTTATGGAGCCCAGAAAAATAAAGCCAGCCACTTTTTCCACTATTTCCCCATGTATTTGCCATAAACTGACAGACTGGATGCCATGATCTTTGTTTTCTGAATGTTGAGCTTTAAGCCAAATTTTCACTCTCCTCTTTCACTTTCATCAAGAGGCTCTTTAGTTCTTCTTCACTTTCTGCCATAAGGGTGGTGTCATTTGTATATCTGAGGTTATTAATATTTCTCCCAGCAATCTTGATTCCAGCTTGTGCTACTTCCAGCCCAGCATTTCTCATGATGGACTCTGCAAATAAGTTAAATAAGTTAAATACAGCCTTGACATACTCCTTTTCCTATTTGGAACCAGTCTGTTGTTACATGTCCAGTTCTAGCTGTTGCTTCCTGAACTGCATGCAGATTTCTCAAGAGGCAGGTCAGGTGGTCTGGTATTCCCATCTCTTTCAGAATTTTCCACAGTTTATTGTGATCCACACAGTCAAAGGCTTTGGCATAGTCAAGAAAGCAGAAATAGATGTTTTTCTGGAACTCTCTTGCTTTTTCCATGATCCAGCAGCTGTTAGCAATTTGATCTCTGGTTCCTCTGCCTTTCCTAAAACCAGCTTGAACACCTGGAAGTTCACGGTTCACATATTGCTGAAGCCTGGCTTTGAGAATTTTGAGCATTACTCTGCTAGTGTGTGCTATTGCTAAGTCACTTCAGTCTTGTCCAACTCTGTGCAACCCCATAGAGGGCAGCCCACCAGGCTCCCCAATCCCTGGGATTCTCCAGGCATGAACACTGGAGTGGGTTGCCATTTCCCTCTCTAATGCATGAAAGTGGAAAGTGAAAATTGAAAGTGAAGTTGCTCACTCATGTCCGGCCCTCAGCAACCCATGGACTGCAGCTTTCCAGGCTTTTCCATCCATGATTTTCCAGACAAGAGTACTGGAGTGGGGTGCCATTGCCTTCTCCGTTGCTAGTGTGTGAGATAAGTGCAATTGTGTGGTATTTTGAGCATTTTTGGCATTGCCTTTCTTTGGNCATGATCCAGCAGATGTTGGCAATTTGATCTCTGGTTCCTCTGCCTTTTGTAAAGCCAGCTTGAACATCTGTGGGAGTGGGTAATTACCCAGAATCCTAGGTTGGCCCTCTGGCAGTGGGTGGAAGGGGTGACCGTTATCCATCGATTACACTTGGGCTGGGGCTGCTTGACAAACAGCATCCTGGAGCTTTATTACCATTGTGTAAAAGCATAAACTGCCTATTCATCATAACAGCTACTTCTTCTTGAGTGCTCCCAGCTCTTGTGCAAAGCCTACAGCATGCATTAGATACTTAACCCAATGGCATGGTTTATCAGTGGCTTTTCATTAAAAAGATAAATTGACATTAAGAAGCATTGATTTGCAAAGATTTATGTTGTCTCCTCCCTTATTCTCTGTCTTGGCCCAATATGATTTACTCTTAAGAGGTATTTTGTAAAATACACAAATGTGTTTTTGTAAAGGTATGATGTATATTTTAGGAATTACCTCTATCCAGTGTGCACATTGCAGATCTGGCCTTTGGGCCTGGGCCCAACAGAATATTTACTTTGATAACTACACATCTCACAAAAACAAGAGCATGTTTGGCTAAGAGTCAAGAGACCTGAGTCTTTAGTCCAGTCTTTCCTAATTACACACTGGAAAAGTAAGTGATGGTTTTAAAATTTTCCTCCTGCTTAGAATTCTGTGTGCATGGAATGTTTATTTCAAGCAGGGCCAGAAAATCAGGCGAGGGTCGAACACATCTCTTCTCATTGTAGTTTCATTGTTTGACTCCTGGGCCTCTTCTTAAGTGGCCTCAGTGGTAAAGTGACATTGTCGTGTCCACCGCCCCAGACCAAGGACAGTGGTACAGCCCTGGAAACCTTCCTCTGTGAATTGACATCCATCATTCAGTAACCACTTTGAAAGCACATTAGCCCATTCTGATTCTGCTTGAGTGTATGATTAAGTGTTCTGAAATGTTGTTGATTAAAAGCGCAGGAGGAGCACAGTGTTTTGAAGTACACTGGCGTGTTGCCAGCCTTCCACCATCTTATCCTCCAAAACCCAGGAAGGGTTTTATCAAATGGCTTGTGAGGTCAGAGTAGATGATGACAGTCACCTGCCTTAGTCGTTCTCTCTTTAAAAGCAAACAGAGATTCCTTTTAGCAATACAGAACGCCATTGGTGTAAGAATAGTGAAGCCTCCATTTAGAATAAACACGAACTGCCCGACCCACCTGAAGAGGTGAATTCTGCCAGTTAGTGCTTGTCGTCTACTGGGCCAATCTCAGCAGTAGCCCCAGAGTTTTCAGAAGTGCTGAGTGTCAGCTTGGAAGGAAGCAGAGGTAACAGGCTCTGGGAAACCAGTCCGTGACTCCAGCTGGCGCTGTCTTGGTGACCGCGATGCTGATTGGGTGCATGAACAACGTTGAAGATGTAAGAATAGAGTTTGACTAAAATTGATTCACAGAATGTTCACGGGAGACGGCAGGCTTTTTCCTCAGTGACTGGCATTTAAACATGTCACATCCACAAATTAAATATTCAAATTACAAAAGAGCATAGGTTAGTTTGGTATCACTTGTGCCTCAGGAAACCTGGGCCGCCTTCTGGACATCACAGTTTCCTGTTAAGAATATTCATGAGTCATCTGTTGAAGAATCTCAAGTTTTTCCAGTGATCAGAGAGAACTCTGTTCTATCTGCTTTCAAAATTTAGGATAATTTTTGTCTCAATTTCCAGCATTTCTCTGGTTTCACAGTGATTTTCTGTAGCTGCTATGCAATCACCACCTTTCAGGACCCATACAGAGAGGTTGTTCCTCACATTTTCCCTTTGCCTCTGAGATGCTCTGAATCACTTAGATTTCCCAACAAGAAGTAATTTCATCAGAAGTAATTTATGACATCAAATAGTTTAATAGATTTCAGTGAGGTGAGGTGAAGTCGCTCAATNATGCAATCACCACCTTTCAGGACCCATACAGAGAGGTTGTTCCTCACATTTTCCCTTTGCCTCTGAGATGCTCTGAATCACTTAGATTTCCCAACAAGAAGTAATTTCATCAGAAGTAATTTATGACATCAAATAGTTTAATAGATTTCAGTGAGGTGAGGTGAAGTCGCTCAATCGTGTCTGACTCTTTGCGACCCCATAGATTGTAGCCTACCAGGCTCCTCCATCCATGGGATTTTCCAGGCAAGAGTACTGGAGTGGGGTGCCATTGCCTTCTCCAAGTTTTCAGTGCGATGGCTAAGATGTAATCTGTGTTGGCCGCCTTGTCAATGCTCTAGGATATTTTATGTCTGACCTGGCAGGGACGGATATTTCAAGTCATCCCAGTGGTTTCCAACTTGCAAAGGCAAAGTGAAAGTGTTTGTCGCTCAGTCACGTCCAACTCTTTGCGACCCCATGGACTGCAGCCTGCAAGGGTCCTCTGTCCATGGGATTCTCCAGGCAAGAATACGAGAGTGGGCTGCCATTTCTTCCTCCAGGGTATCTTCCCGCCCACGGATGGAGCCACCTGCAAAAGCAAACAGCCCACAGATTATTTTAGCGCAGTACAGGGCCTTAAATGACTTCATCTCATTTCCATCCCAGAAAAGAAACAGAAGAGGCAAAAGTGAAGAAAAGATTGCATTTGAACAAATGTGGTATATTTTGAAGTGTGTGGTTTGGGTTCTCTTTTAGTGTAGGTTCTTAACAGCAGTTGACTAAATAACAGAGCTCACAGTTTTGTGCAATTTATATTTTATACCAGCCCTGGACCACCCATCTGCTGATCCACCAAGGGACTGCTTTTTCTGTGGACTTTCATTTGAGGACACATATCAATGAATCCTGGGTGTTTCCCTGAACTAGCAGGAATAGGCATTCTAACGGCCCAAAGGAGATGTCATGTACTCTGTCAGGCTAAGTACTGGTAATGTGCAAATGTTCTGTCAAGCTACATGTTAGATGATCATGTTCTCCTATAAATCAGTCGTTTCTAGACTTTGGTGTGTTTATCAGAATCACTCGGTGTGAGACTGCCTGTCCACACTGTTCATTATCCTTCATCTGAGTTGGTGGTTTCAGGAAGGTCATGTTGACAGTAGGAGCAGATGACAGCCACGTGCTCGTCCAGTCCACCCAGTCCACACTGGGAGCTCATGGGCCAACAAATACTATAGTCATTCCATCTTAGCCTCGCAGTAGCCTACTTTTTAATTGTCAAAAGTAAGCAGCTGTGTACTTCATTTGTACCAAAAATTAAAATTCCTGACCCACAAAGAGATCTTAATCAAACTTCAATTAAAACTTTCCTTCTACCAGATTTCTGTGTGGAAAGCCCCCAAACATTAGAACGTGACCTTCAGTGTTGGTATATGCTATTGGAAAGCACCACGTTTTATTCATTTTGCTTCAAAAACATATTTCCAAGTGGCTAACAGGCTCTAAAATTTTCATTATGAAAAATTTTTTAATGGTTCTATTGGTTTCCATTGTCTTTGTGCTGTCACCTGTTTCACCCTCCTCTTTAAGTTGGCTTAAAGCTCAACATTCAAAAAATGAAGATCATGGCATCCAGTCCCATCACTTCATGGCAAATAGATGGGGGAACAGTGGCTGGCTTTATTTTTCTGGGCTCCAAAATCACTGCAGATGGTGATTGCAGCCATGAAATTAAAAGACACTTACTCCTTGGAAGGAAAGTTATGACCAACCTAGATAGCATATTCAAAAGCAGAGTCATTACTTTGTCAACAAAGGTCCGTCTAGTCAAGGCTATGGTTTTTCCAGTGATCATGTATGGATGCGAGAGTTTGACTATAAAGAAAGCTGAACACGTGTACACCTGTGGTGGATTCATGTTGATGTATGGCAAAACCAATACAATATTGTAAAGTAATTAGCCCCCAATTAAAATAAATAAATTTAAGTTAAAAAAAGCTGAGTGCCGAAGAATTGATGCTTTTGAACTGTGGTGTTCAAGAGAAGATTCTTAAGAGTCCCTTGGACTGCAAGGAGATCCAACCAGTCCATTCTGAAGGAGAGCAGTGCTGGGTGTTCATTGGAAGGACTGATGTTGAAGCTGAAACTCCAATACTTTGGTCACCTGATGTGAAGGGCTGACTCACTGGAAAAGACCTTGATGCTGGGAAAGATTGAGGGCAGGAGGAGAAGGGGGTGACAGAGGATGGGATGGTTGGATGGCATCACCAACTCTATGGACATGAGTTTGGGTGGACTCCGGGAGTTGGTGATGGACAGGGAGGCCTGTCCATGGGGTTGCAAAGGGTCGGACACGACTAACTGACTGAACTGAACTGCACTGTCATCACTGTGAAGGTGAGTTTAGTGGAACTGCTTCAAGAAGCTCCAGGTTAGTCAGGGCAAAGCTGAGAAAAACTGAATTGCACCACATACTTCCAAAGGAAGAGGTGTTGGCATCTTGTTCCAGAGAATGCCAGGAGCCCAGCAGAATCCATTGCAGGGTATTGACACGTCACATAGAGCAGGTGAAGCGTGACCTACACAGGAAGAGGACAACTTAGGTCCACGGGAACAGTGATGGAGGTTTCGAGGGGAGGGGGGGCGTGTGCAGAGCCTCTTACCTGATGTCTTTTACTTTTTGTAACCACGCTGCCAAACCGGTCATGCAGGAGACCCAGCTTTGATCCTGGATTGGCAAGTTCCCCTGAAGAAGGGAATGGCAACCCACTCCAGTATTCTTGCCGGGGAAATCCCATGAACAGAGGAGTGTGGTGGGCTACAGTACATGAGGTTGCAGAGAATCGGACAGAAATCAGTGACTAACACACACACACACACACACAGGTATTAGCAACATCTTCTAAATTCTAGAAACCAATTTGGACACTACTAACAAGTGCCCTTGGAGGCACATCTCTTTTTAATCCCGTTGCCTTGTTCATCTCAGGTCCATTGATTTGTTTATAGCTTATTCACAGAGGTTGCATCCAAGCTGTGCCTCTTCAGGGAGGTCTGGGGTGGGTGTGGGATGCAGAGTGCCCTTCGAGGTTCATTCAGGCAAGATGGGCACAGAAGGGAACCCTCATGGACAGGGAAAGGTCTGAAAGGATGCAGAATCACTCTCTCTTCCTTCTTCCTCTCTCTCCCTCCTTCTTGGACCTGTGTGATTGTGGTGTGAGCCTGAGAACCCAGAAGAAAGAAATCCTAGACTTTCATGAGTACCCCATAGGATGCTTTGTATGAGTCTCTAAGGGCAGGACTTCATCGCCCTCACAGTAGCCTGAGGAGGGCAGGTCTCTACTGGCCGTTTTAACAGATGACAAAGCTGAGGTCACATGGCATCACCATGGTTGGTACCTGGTGGAGCTGGCCTTGAAGGGGTGGTGGGCATCCTGAATGCGTCTTGGGCGGTGACCCGGATTCTCCAAGGGACACAGCTGGTCACCTAGTCACCGTCGTGGCTGCCTGACCCTTGAGTTCCCAGCTTTGGCATCCAGTGGCCTGAGTCAGTCAATGCTCAGCACGGCCTCTGACCAGCTCTGTGACCTTGACTGAGTCCTGTTGGCTTCCTTTGGTCTGGGTCCCTCTGTCCAGGCAAGTGGGGTAATTATGCCCGCCTCCCAATGCCATCATGAAGGCCAGAATGAAAGACCATGGGTTCAAGTTCCAACAGCAATGTTGGTACAGAGGAGACCTCGCAATCCCTGAATTCTGGCCACTCTGAACCCCTTTTGAGCTGGTGTCACATCTCTGGGAGAAGGGAGGGTATGGTGGCCTTCTGGACACGGTGCTACCTTGGTTCCACACCCACCCAGATCTTTCACTGTAGCTTTTAAAGGGAACTGGCCAAGTGTCCCTGGTAACTGGTGCTTCCAGTCTTGCATGATGACTTGCTAATCATTGCAGAGGAGTGTATACAATGACTGGGCAAGAATAAGGCCTTCATGCTCCCAGAGTTCTCAAGTTTAAGGGTTCCCATCAGCTTTTTCCCTATCCTGACAGGCTTACCCCGTAATTTGCAAAATTCTTCTGCTGAGAAGTTTTGAAGCTTCGATGTCTTCAGATTTCATTTTGAATTTGAAAATGTCCGGCTTCCTTCCCACCGGTGTGGGAGGTGGGTCAAGGGAGGTGATGTGTCTTTCCAGTGGAAATTGCTGCCCTTTGGAGTGGCTGCATTTATAACTGAGAGAGGGATGAGGAAGTGGGTAGATTGAACCCAGGAGGCCTTTCTAGAGGAGGGGGCTTTGAGCTGTGCCTTCCGGGAAAAGGGGAAGAGCTGGGGAGGCAGTGTGGGAGGGATTTTTGGCAGATAATGTAGAGAAAATCCCCCTCAGAGCACCCCCACCCACCCAGCTTCGCCCCCCCGCCCCTTAAGAGGACAACCTTTTCCCAGGGGTCTCTAGCTAACAGAGAAGGGATGGCACCGTTGATCCCACAAGTGCGATCTCAGTAGTTGCAGGTCAGCAGTTAGCAGAAGGGCTTGGGAGACCTGCCCTTGTTCATATTGGCTGGTCCATGCTTAGCGGACGAGTTAATTGGGGGCCCTCCCAGGGAGAGCCCATTGATGGTACGCCACTGTTAATGAGGAGACTCAGCTCCCCACGGGATGTGATAATTAATCAGGAAGCATATTGTCAGGGGATCAGCTGCCTTGTCTCTTCATGTATGCCTTGTGTACACAGGAAAAAGGAGAAACTTGCCCTTTTTTCATTGACACTGGTTGAAAAGCCCATCATCTCATCCTTGTGTATGGCTTGGCTTTCAGCGTGGTTCTGGGGTGTTGGGGTCCATTTCTGTCTGGCATGATGAGAACCCCAGTGAGGGTATTGTTTATCTTCCTCGTTCAGCTTCTGGTTGCGGATCTCCTGAAGTCTCAGCCCCATTCAGGACCCCAAGCCATCTGCACTCAGAGCACTCTGTTTCCCTGACTGAGACCAAACCCATCGTACCTTCCCATCGTTATGGATGACATCCTGGAAGAAGGGGCCAATGATGTCTCCCTCCTAAGGCTGTGATGTGAGCTATCAAAAGCCAGTAACAAATGGACCCTTCTCAGGGCCTGACGGGGCTGCCTCTGTAACCTCCCTGTCACCGCTACGGCCTCTTCTAAGACAAAATGCCTTCAGTCTTAGAGGAACTGTTCCCCCCACTTCCTCCTTGCTCACTCCCACGTCGGAGGGAGCAGTGTTGCGTCCTCCGCCGCCTCTCCTGTGACCTCCGTCTGTCATTTCTCCACCTGCATTTGATTCTCCTTAAGTCTTTCAACCCCCTATCCTCTTTTCAGCCTTGGGAACTCTCTTCCTCGGGGTGTTCTCCCCCTTCGTCTGCCTGCATCTTTCTCTCACCCTCCCCTCATGTTTCTTCAGAGAGCGGGCTGCCCTGCTGCCTCTTGTTCATTCTACCGGCTTGTTCTCTGAAGTGGGTGGGGTGGGGAGANCACCTGCCTTGTAGGCTGGGAATCCCTGGTGGCTCATATGGTAAAGAATCTGCCTGCAATATAGGAGACCCAGGTTTGATTCCTGGGTCGGGATGATACCCTGGAGGAGGGCATGGCAATCCACTCCAGTATTCTTGCCTGGAGAATCCCACGGACAGAGGAGCCTGGCGGGCTACAGTCCATGGGGGTCGCAAAGAGTTGGACACGACTGAGCGACTAACACAACTCTGTAGGTTTTTAACCTTACTGTGGTAGCCAACTCTGTTCTGTGAAGCTTTTCCCCATTCTCTTCCCCCACCTTGCCCTCCTCTCCTTTGTTGGGATACCATAGTGCTTGTATCAGAGTGGATTCCCCTGTTTAGAAGGGTTCTCTGTATTCCATTAGCCTACATTGTACCTAGTTGAACCATGAGAAACTCCTGTTCTTTTAGTCAGTATCAGGAAGATTGTATGGGTCAATCTACTGTATCCAGTTTATGTCAATACTTGTTATTCCTGTTTTGGCTTTGCTTTCAGAAACATTCGTACCTTCCACCAGAATGCATTAAAGCATGGGGCTCAGAATAATTTCAGCTTTCGGAGATATTTTGCATCCTATTCATTCTACATAGTCCATTTTTCTGGCCAAAACTGGATGTGAACTTCAGAAAAGTTCTCAGTGTATACTCCGCTTTCCTTCTGGCTATGAGCAACTTTTCTGTCATGTTTCTTCTGATTCACATGGTTTGTCACAAACACCAGTGAGGATTTGAGGATGCTTAGAAAGTGATGCAATGGTAACTTCTAGAATTGTCATACTCATTGTCTCATGAAAAGAAAATGACAAAGTTGTGAATAAGGCAAAGCAATGCATAGTCTATTTATAGTTTTTCAAGGTGAAAAAGAGATCAGACTATCAACTGGAGAATTTATAAATATTTTGTCCAATGGTTATGATTTCCATGACTCTGATATAGAATGAGAATGGCCCCTAAATTTAGAATGTGTTTTATATTCTGCCTGCCCACTTCCACCAACATTTTAAAATGCTCTTCTTAAGTAATATCCCCCCAAAATTATTCTACTCTGCCATTTCTATAATTGACTGATTTTGCTTTTGATTGAATGATTGCACTTTTTAAATAAAACCCGATAATGTAGCTAATCACAATTGTGCCCTTTTGTGCTGAATTGAATTTTGTTTTGGTATTAATTCTCTCTTGAACTGCTGAGGGAGAACAAGCCTGTCATGAAAGAACATTTGGCGTCTTCCCCTCTGAATACACCTAAGCCATCTTTTAAAAATGTTTGCAGACCATCCTATGTGGATACATCATCACGTTTTCCTTTGCGGGTTAGTTACATCACATCCGTGTTTCTTTTTGCAAGTCTGAAATCTTAGGCTGCCCTGCTTCTCAATCCTTCCACCATGAGACAATAAAGTTGTCTGGGGCCGGAATTCAAAGGGCTAGTTGATTGTGGGCATGGTCTCCTAAGACAAGGCTGAAAGTAGAAAATGAGATGTACAAAATGAAAAATGTTGAAACAAGCTAAACTGGTTTTTAAAATCTTTTCTGGTTCAACCGGGCCAGAGGCATTGAATGTAGAAGTCTTCAGGGATTATCTCACATGAATGCATTAAAAGCTCAGGTTGTTAGAGGATTTTGATTCAGGATCTTATACCTTTTTTTGTTTTCAAGTGTTGAGCAACAGACCTTCAAAACTTGGGAGAGGATTTTTTAGGAGATGGTGGCCTCGACTTGTCTTTATGTCTGCTTCTAAGATGTGTTCACCCCCAAACAACTAGCAGACTGTCTGAATCAGGAAACCCTTCACTCTGTGCTTATCAGTGGTCATGACTGTATTTGACTCAAGTTTCTAGAATTTTTTTTTAATTGAGGTACAACTGACATACAATATTATGTTAATTTTAGGTATACAGCATAGTGATTCAATGTTTGCATACATGGCAAAATGCTCACCATAATATGTCTAGTTGCTGTCTGTCACCTTACAAAGTTAATACAATATTATTAACTGTATTTCCCATACTGTACGTCACATCCCCATGACTCACTCATTGTTATAACTGGAAATGTTTACGTCTTAATCTCCTTCACCCGTTTCTCCCTCCTCCCCAAACCCTCTCCCCTCTGGAAGCCGCCAGTCTTGTCTCTGTATCTGTGAGTCTGGATTTTGCTTATTTGGTTTGGTTGGTTTGTTGGATTCCACATATAAGGGAAATCAGATGGTACAGTATCTGTCTTTCTCAGTCTGACTCACTTCACTTAGCATCCATGGATGGACCTTGAGAATGTTACACTGAATTTCTCTAAATCTTTTGAATAGGAGCAGTGAAGTTGAGCAGGTCAAACAAATGCTTAAAAATGGTTCAGAAATTAGTGATGTTTGGAGCCATATAGCTTATAACTCTGATATATATGCTTAGATGGGTTGAGAACATGGCCCAATAGTATCTGAGGAGGCAAGGAGACTTGTGAGAGCAGTAGTCACAATCATTGTTTTTAAAATAGCCTTTCTGCTGAACAATTAGAACGTTCTTGAAAATAGCCTTTTGACTCCGAATGTGGGATTCTAAGGACTAAGGCTCCATATAGAAATAACCACATCCAAGAAGAAAAACCACTCGTTTGATTTTTCAACCAAGGAGTCAGCAAACTGTCAGCTAGATATACTTGTAGCATATTATGCTCCTTTTTAAATAAAGATGGATACTTTTTTATGAAATAGGTTTCAGCTGAAGTTTCCCTTACTATCTCATATGTTAGCTATAGATCAGGAAAAGGATTCTGGAGCTGAATTGCTATACCGCTGTTGTTAAATCGATGTTTAGGCCCTCCTCCTTCTTTCCTTTTTCTCTCCTCTTTGATATGTTCAGGTCAGTCTAGCTAGCTTGCTAGAGGTTGTGTGAAAGACACATTTTAAAAAATTGAAGTGTGGTTGATTTACAGTGTTGTAAAGAGTTTCAGGTGTACAGGACAGGGATTCAGAACATATATGCATATCTGTTCTTTTTCTGATTCCTTTCCATTGTAGATTCTTACAAGATATTGAGTATAGTTCCATGTGCTAGCAAGTAAGGCCTTGTTGTTTATCTGTTTCATATAGGGTAGTGTGTATAATCTCAAACTCCTAATTTACCCCTTCCCTCCCCTTTTGCCTTTGTTAACAGTAAGTTTGCTTTCTTCTGTCTGTCCGTGGGTCTCCTTTTGTACATGGTAACTAGTATCATTTTTGTTTGATTTTTACATTCCATATATAAGTGATGTCATATGGCATTCTGTCTTTTTCTGGAAAAACACATATTAAAGAATGAAAAAACGGAGACCCCGGGCAAGTCCTTTACCTGGATCCTAGGGTCTGGGGTCAGGGGTAAAGGAAATAAAACAAACTGATGCTCTGTCCAGGGGTCCCAGGGGAAGGTGAGAGTTCCCTTGTGGGAAGAAACGAGGCTTTCTGCAGAAACACACAGGGGCCGGCGGAGCGCGGAGTCACGTGGTGGGAGGGGGCTCTCTTCTTTCTCACAGCCCCTGCTCTGATGTCACAAATCTATTCTTTCCTGGGAGAATTAATTAGCATTCGTCGGGTGCAATTGGCGAGGAGGAAGGAGGGAGCCGGACCGCGCGTGTAGGCAGGCGAGCCAGAGGCGCAGCGTGGTCTGTGGGGCGCGGGGGGGCACCCCCCCGGAGCCGCATCGGGGACTTGGGCAGCGGCGGGCAGGGGTGGCGGTGTTATAACCGGGATCCTCCGTGACGTATGGCTGCCGGCCCCTTGGCAGCTGTCTTTCTGGACCAGTAGGCGGAGGGGGATTGACGCCGCCGGAGACTTTTGCATCTTGGAAGGCACTGTAATCTTCTGGAGTGAAGAACCGAAGCTCTCCATCATCCGGGTGTAAATAAGAGCCAGAGGGGAGAGCAAAAGAAAAGGAAGAGGAGGGGGAGACGTGGGTGTCGAGGGGGGGAGCGGGCAAAGCATTTTTGGTGGATGGTATGAAGCCAGCCATGGAAACTGCAGCGGAGGAGAATACTGAACAGAGCCGAGAAAGAAAAGGTACCCTGGGCTCTGAGAAGAGCCCGTGTAAAGCTTTTCACTGGGAGGGGGGGGGGGGGGGG
>SJYA01003372.1:1641826-1672763 GCA_006410615.1 Neotragus moschatus
TTAGGTTCACCGCCTCCCAGAAGCAGCTCAGGCCTGTGAGGTGAAGAGCATCTCACTGCATTGTAATTTACCTCCTTCACCCGAAGTACTGTCCTAAAGGCACCAGGACACATTCCGTACCTGCAGGGACTCTTATAGCAAAAGCTCCCCATGCTAGGGTTGTTTCTCCTGACCCTGGCATCCACTAATAGTCACTAAACAATAGTCAGTCTCCTGGATAGAGATACAGGTACGTTTTACGCAAGACTATGTAGGTTGATCCGTCTGAAATTCCTGATAGTCAACCATTTTGCATCCGCAAAAATAGCAATTTCGAGAATTTCACTGTGCCAGCATGCTTGGATAGAACAGTCCTTGAATAACATTCTCCCCTAAACTGAGCAATTTTACTTTTTAAATTAACTGCTTTTCAAAGTATGATAAAATATGCAGAGAACAAAATGTGCCTTTTGAACCATTTTTAGATGGATAATTCGGTGGAATTAAGTACATAGCATTTAGATTTCTGCAGTTGATAGTTGAGCTTAACTGCTGCGGCAAACCAACCGCCCCCCCCAAACAACAGCAAAAGCCAGCCCCCATATCCCCCTGCCTTTTCTTGTATGTATACATTTATTCATTTCTATGAATGACCTAATAGCAGTAAGGGAAACTCACGGGAATATTTGTAAAGCTGAGGAACTGAGACAAAAGTTGAAAGATTGATTTCCATGACAATTAGAGACAAAGCTTGGGCAGTGTAATCACGCAATAACAGCATTGTTGTGAATAAGCCGATCACAGTTGTAGCAATTTTCCCCAAAATAGATGCGTAGAACATACTTTGTACTAATATGCAGCTGAAACCACTTTTGGTCTCCACAGAAGCAAGAACAGGGCATAAAACCAGTGTAGAATCCTTACTGCCTAACTCTGGTTCTCACCATTGTTTATCTTCTGGAGTGCTATTAATTCATATCCATTAAATATTTATTATTTAATACTGAACATCTACAGCTGCTACTCCATCCCTGGCAGTCTGTATATGAAAACTCNTAAGAGACAGGACCTAATAGCAGTAAGGGAAACTCACGGGAATATTTGTAAAGCTGAGGAACTGAGACAAAAGTTGAAAGATTGATTTCCATGACAATTAGAGACAAAGCTTGGGCAGTGTAATCACGCAATAACAGCATTGTTGTGAATAAGCCGATCACAGTTGTAGCAATTTTCCCCAAAATAGATGCGTAGAACATACTTTGTACTAATATGCAGCTGAAACCACTTTTGGTCTCCACAGAAGCAAGAACAGGGCATAAAACCAGTGTAGAATCCTTACTGCCTAACTCTGGTTCTCACCATTGTTTATCTTCTGGAGTGCTATTAATTCATATCCATTAAATATTTATTATTTAATACTGAACATCTACAGCTGCTACTCCATCCCTGGCAGTCTGTATATGAAAACTCGACAGTGAGGGTTTCAGAGACAAAATTAGAAGCAACAGATAATTTCTGGAGGAACTTTAAAAATTACCCAAATGGATAAACACTAGCTGTTGAGTAGTCCAGATGCACGAAGTTCCTGCAAGACACCATCACACGGATGGCTTATACTCGAGTAGGAACATGGGCCCGGGATTGGATTTTGAGCACAGCAACAGGGGTCGCACTTGCCCTTAACCCACCGGGAGTGTTGATCTGGACGGCAGCCTACCTGCTGAGCTTGGTTTAAATGAACAAGTTCATCTGCCAGCCAGGCAGGGTCAAAGCTTCCACGAGTGTGTCTTTGTAGTGTGCCCGGTTTGCTCTCTCATTGTAGTTCCAAGGCACATAGAGAGGCATAAAATGATAAACATGTTTGGGCATGCTTGCCACTCCAGGATTCCTTCAGATTTAATTTTAAATTTATAAAATCAGTGTTCACTTGATTGAAATGAACATTTACAAGTTTGACACAGACAATGTATTACATAATTCTTGAGCAGGTGGATCTGGGGGGCGGGATGGTTTCCTTTAAGCCTGTCACCAAAGGATTTATTTTAGTAAATTGAATCCTCTACGTTTTGTCACTTCCCACAGAGTGTTTTATGCACATGTATTTTTCCCCCCTCTATTCTTCCTTTCCCAGTTGTTTTCATTGTCGGTGGTACGGGCGATACTTATCTCTGAATTTGGAGTATTATTGCCCAATGGCTAAAACCCAGCTTGTGGATTAATGGCTTCAGATAATTATTAATAATGTTTACTAAGAATACAAGTTATTATAAAGTGACCTCAGTTTTTCCAGACAGTCTCACTTCTCAGAGTTTTAGCAGGACAAAGAAAGCTGTTTCTTTAAACTCAATCAGAATGACTTTGTTCCTATTGTAAACAAAAATAATCCAGGTCATTAAAAAAAAAAGAAAGCGTATGAGTTTTGAAACAGTCTCCTAGCTTTTGTCATGGAACCCTACTGGATGCTTGAAATTCACAAGAAGTAATTTAGCCTTTATTCAGGAATTTTTACAGAAAGCAAGAGGTTTTCTCAGAAGGATGTAAACAAACAAAAAAAGCCAAATTATTACCAATGACAGTTTTTAAATCGGAAGTATTAAATTAAATCAAAGTGTTGGGGATTCAGTAAGCAGATTCACTGAAATGGAATAAGTGGAGAAAATGAAGAAGACAGAATAAAAGCAACTAGATCATGAGACTCGATAATAAAGAGATGAGAGTGAGGTTTCTGTTTATTTCTGTGGACTATTACTTGATGTCAATTAATTTGTGAAAAACCAATGCATCTAGACTCACTGGGAGGGTGTAATCTGGGGGCAGAAAAACGATTGAATCACTTGCTCTATTGGATGGAAAAAAAACCCCTAAGTATCTGTTAGGAAAATTATTTTTATTACATGTAGGAAATTGGAGTCTACTGAAGCAATTGTAGTCAGGCTAGTTAAGCTCTTCAGAATCATTGCTCAGCTACATTTCAGAACTCCAGGTGTCAAATTTCTAAGCACATAAAAAGAAGAATGTAGAAAATCAGGAATAATGTGTAATTTAAAATGAATTGCAGGCCGTAGTCATAAGAAATGAATGTGAATGGTTGATATAATTAGAAAATGAACACATCCATTTAAATCTTTTTAATCAAATAAGTATAATTTCTTAGGTTTTTATTTTTTAAAAGAAATTGAGTGAAAGATGTGTACTTTTGGCCAAAAAAAAATTTATTTGTATTGTTTTTGTTTAGGAAGGAAAACACTCCTCTAGAATATCTGCCCCGTAGGCTAAAAACCCAGAGGGACACATTTAACACACTCATCCTGGTGATCTGGGAATTATTTGATGTTGAGATTTTTCTTGATGTTTTCTGACTTGATTACGTACGTAGGATACGGAGAAAGTTGTAGATGCAGTTTTTTCCTATAAGGATCTTCCAAGGAGGACATTTGAAGAGAGGGTATCTGGGGACGAGACTGTAGAGAAAAGCAGGGCCGGCCAGATGGTGCTGGACATATGTGGTAGGTATGATACAGCTTGCTTTTGTTTATTTATTTATTTTAGAAAATTTAAATGTAGAGAAGATCTCAGCAAGCCAGTTGGTACCTCTCTTCCTTTGATACGATCATTTTCTTTCAAAGATTTGGCCTTGCTCATTCATTAGACAAAGAATTCGGACTCCCTTCTGGAGACGGAGATTTACCTTCCTTGAAAGTGAGTGGAGATCTTGAATTCCGATTGTAATGTTAAAAAACATCATCTCTCCCTGTTATTTGGGAGTACACGCCAATGTAAAGTAAACAAGCTTCATAACGTGACTTATTAGCTTCGCTGTATCTGAGGACGCATGACGTAACCAGTGTCCCCATGACGTAAGTTTCCCCTCACTGGGACTGGTGATAAACTGGCCTGTTCTGAGATACTCCCTTGCTTGTTTCTCCTTGAGACCCAGTGTCCATCCAGGTGAGATGGTTGGCCAGGAATAAGGATGGCTGTGGGGCGGAGGAAGAAGGTGGCTTTTAAGAGAGGGAAGCCAGACTCCCACCTTCACAAATGTACCTGGTTGTGCACTCTTTGGTTCATTTCTTTATTCATTTGATAATGTTCCCCTCTGAAGCATCTCCCTTCTTCTGCCCTGTCAGCTCATGTCATAGGAGCAGAAGGTGCCAAGCCATCGTAGGAACCATTCTGTAGAGTATAATCTTGCTTTTAACAATACTCTTGCTGATTGGTGGCAGATTAAATCTCAGGTGATGATGTCCAAGAGGAGAATTTTGATCCTTGGCCAGCCCAGAGAAAGTATAATAGAGAAAATAAAATATTTTCCTATTTTGTAGACTCATTTGATGAATTGCATTAGTTTTTTTTTGTAATTCACGCCTGACTGTCTGTCTTTGAGATCAGGGATCAGCGCACTTGATCTGTAATGGGCCTGAGAGTAAATATTTAGGCCCAGTGGGCCACACAGTGTTGTAACTACTCAACACTTCCAGGTAGTAAGCAGCCATAGATAGTGGATAAGCGCATAGGTGTGACTGTGTGGTAGCAAAACTTCATTTGCAAAACCAGATGGCCGTCACTGGCTGACCCCTACTGTATCCTATAGTGTTGGTATAGCGTCCTTTAATATTTTAAGCTCTACTTGAGAATGGAGGATGGCAGACATAGCTTTCAGAGACCTGGCCCACTGAGTATGGTTTATTTATTTATTTCTTTTAATTTAGGAAGCTCAGTCTTTGTTATTTAGTTACTTCCAGTGATAATTTCCTAGATGGCAGAAAGCACACCAGCCTGCAGCTTAGTTATGCAGCCTCATCTCTAAATCACAGCATCTGAGTCAATGCGGGAAAAGTGTCCACAGCATTATTTTTCTTTTCTTTCATCAACGCCCCCCTCGTTTGTGTCATGCCCATCTTTGGCGATGACCACTCAGTTCTGTGTCTCACCTCAGCCTCAACCACAAATAGTATGCAGCTGGCCAAGAAGTTCATTGGGATTTTTCAGTTCCCTCTTATGGAAAAATGCAGTCAAACTTCTTGACCAAGACCATTTCTGAGATGTCATAGTATTCTGTGCTTCCTCGAGAATATCCAGCAGTCTCCTGCCCACGTCTCCCTCCTACTCTCTAAGGGGAGCATTTGCAGTCTTCCTGCTTCAGAAGCAGAAATCTTCCTGTGTCTGAACGTTTTCCCCACTTCTTGGCAGCTGGCAGTCCAGAAAGGACGCCATTTTAAAACACTCCCCAAGCTGAGGCGTCCCCTCATGATCACGTGACTCCCTGTTAGGTTTTGGGCCCCTGTTCTTTTAAACAAAACATATCCTATGTTCTTTGAAATTTTATAATTTGATACTTACTGTCTTTAAGTTTGGCTCAGAGATACAAAATAGAGGGTTTTCTTTCCCTCCATATGGAAAGATGAATTGTTGTCCAGAGGCCTTGTCATCCACTTACTGACCCCGTCTCCACACCTGCAGGAGGAGGAAGAATGCTGAACTGAGTGTCCTGGGTGTAGGTGCCAGGCTTTACTCAGAAAACATGTTAGTTTTGGCCTTTTTCACTGTCATTGCCAAGTGGCCTGTGCCTGACTGCCCACATGGGGGGATGAGGGCAGAGCAGGGATGGGCCGTTGACAGACATTTCCTGAATTGCCTACCCTGCCTTGGGTGAGGTGAGTGTGGTTGGGGGTGGGGATGGGGACCTGGAGACCTGTTGTTTGATCCACAGGGTCCCAGGATATTCTCTTGCATTCGGCCAACTATTTATCTGGCAGACATAGATTGGGCACCTGCTGTGTATTGGACTTGGAGAGAGAAATTTTTTGAAAGGAGGATGAAAACTTTTCAGATAGAAGTGATTGAGCTACTGGGAATCCTCATGCTTGAGGTTGACATAGAGGGCTTATAGCCACTTTAACCAGGAGTATGACTTGATCTCCTGGCCCCAGTGGGTTGCCCTAAATGCCGGAAAGGCCGAGAGTTCAGAACTTTTAAGAACCCTGAAGTAGCATCAGGAGCTTGGGATCTGAAACACGTCTTGATGCACAGAAGCACAGCTTACCTCCAGACAGACCTCAGCAAAAGAGTAGGAACGGTGACAGCACAAGCCGCTGTTGGATAACCTGCCCTCTGGAGTCATATCACCCACATTTATGCACAGGCTCCTCCCCCAGCTGTGTGATCATGGGCAAATGACTTAACTCTCAGTTGCCCCTAGCTTCTTCATTTGTAAAGCTGGAGTAATAAGAGTACCTCCTTCATAGGATGGTTGTGACAAATACCTTGATCTCAAATGACTGAGGTCATGGTAACAGTGAGACTGTTTTTATCTTGCGTATTGGCATATCCCAAATGCTCTAAGCTGTGATCGCTTAGGAAGGTGTCTGATTTAAACCTGATGCATGTGTAGAGGCCATCTAAAATTCACAGCCAAGGCAGATCCATCTCCTCTGACCCTAAACAGGGTCCTAAAATAAATTGCTTGAGGAAATCAGATCCCTGTGATTCCAGCTGGGAAACTTTGAAGTGTGTCCAATATTCTTTGGAGATCAAAGAAGCCCAACTAAAGAAATTGTGGACTGACTGGCATAACAACCATGGACTGAGCAAAAATTCTTTTTGAAAGACTGTCTTGAAACTTATGACTCAAACTTTGGAAAGACTAAAGTGATTGGCAGAATCAGAACATGTGACATTCCTTAAAAATGTATTGACTTAATAGTTTTGCCTGTGTTACACCCTTTTTTTTTTTTTTTTTAAAGACGTTTAACACTTTGCATTAAAAAAATCCCTGAGGGAACAGGTGTAACATGCTTTGTGTGGTGCCCAGCACATTGTGGCACACATCTCCATTTAACAACGGAACCAGCAGCAGTAAAAATACTTTCATTGTGCAATTCTGATCTTGTCCTCACATCCTTTTTCCCCCCCTCAAATGTCTTTAAAAGCCTTTAACTCTTTTTAATGTCTCTAAAAAACATTACTTTATCGTGAAACCAAAGAGATTTGCCCTAAAACACCACGCAGAAACGTAGGTCTCCACTTCCCAAGTGGAGATACCACAAGAGTTTTCAGAGACTGTGGAGAGCAGAGTCGGGTTTCATAACGGCTGAGGAGGTGTTCAGTGGATCTGTTGGGCATTCACTCTTTTACCTTACCATGTGATGGTTTGCCTGGTCCTTATCCTCAGTGGTCTAAGATGCCCGATGGGGCATTATAATGTGCTCTTCTGATGGAATAATTCCCCCACATCAATGTCAGCACCATTTGTTTAATCCTTAAATATTTGTGGCACCCTGGAAGCTGTAACCCATCATTAGGTTTGATAGAATTCTCGGCTAGAAACCAGGCACAGTGACCTTATGGTCTGTTGGAATTTCAGGGTTGTAATTCAGCTGACAGTTACCAGCATCTGATTCTGTGTCAGGCAAGTTGGTAGATAGCTTTCTGTCTGGTTCCCTAAGAAGTACAAGATATAGTCAGATTACCAGTTGGGACCTACTTGAGTCCCCAGGAGGCCACTTGTCACCTTGTGTGTGAGGAAGCCCTGCTTCAAGCCCAATGCACACAGCCCTTTGTCAAGACACTGGGAGATCATTGGAACAAGACTGAATGTGGACAATTCTAGACTCTGATGTCCTGAGCTTAGATAAGATGAGATGACAGCATACTGCTGATGTCATTGGGAGGACAGGAGTGTCACCTAAGATTCAGCAGACCATGGGGTTATTGGCTGGCACTAGCTACCATTAGAGCAAGCCTGGGCTCGCCTTCACTTATGTAGCAACAACGATGATTGTGCTCTGTGGGTCTGAAAGTGAACTGAACAGAAAGAAAAAATACAGTGGAGAGAAGCCAGCTTTTCCTTATCAATAGCGTCTGCCTAACATGAGCATTCGAAGGGGTGAGGAGGATTGGGAGGAGATGGAGAAATTAGAGAAAGACAATATTGAATTTTTTGTCAACTTAAATTCAAAAATGGAAGAGGAGATGGTAACGTTCTCAGCGTATCATGCTGAGTTGATAAGATGTACTGCAAGGTTGCAGTTCAATAGCGTTTTTTGCGTATTCGTCGTTTCCTTTAATTATATGGTAAAAAAAATACATTAAAATGCTGATGTAGAATCTTTGCTGGAGATAGAGACACTGACTCTTTGCCACCTGAAATTGGCAGTGAACAGCAGAGCTGAAATGGAAATTGGCAGGTACCACTGGATGTACCCAGGCTCAAAGAACCACCAGTACCGTCCCGTGCCAACCCTGGGGGACAGGGCTAACCCCTTGAGCAGTCCAGGTAAATACAGCCTCGGGGTGCATTCGCATAGCAATCAACTGTTATCTTTAATATGATCTGTGATAGCTCTTGTGGTTTGGTGCTGTTTTCTGTTTTGCTTGATGCATTCATTTGTTCACAGGGGCTGGGGTGGAAGTGGCCCTTTAAACATTGTTTTCATCATCTTTCTTTTTCTCTCTTCCTCTCCATGCCACCCCATCTTTCCCCTCTTTCTTCTCCCACCTCCCTGTTTTTCCCCTCACCTCTTCTCAAAGGGAGCAAGGTGCAATGAGATGTGCCTTGTGGTTAAGCACGAAATGTCTAATATTTGAACCACCAGTGGGGTGGGGCAGTCACACGTGCCCATCATGGGACCAAGAACTGAGATGGGACATTCGAGGAGCCTGGGCTCTGAGAGTGCTATCAGTGGCCCCAAACATCTCTCTGGCCACATGGCTCTTCAGCCCTCTGATTTATTAACATCAGTCTGTTACCTTTGAGAAGGAAAACTCAGAGCCCATAAAATGAGGGTCATATACTTGGGTACTTGACCCCATCAGGTGGGTCCATGGGGTCCGATCTCTAGTCTCCTTGCTCAGAGGAACACCAGCCTCTCAAAACATCTAAGTGCTGGGTCTGAGTGAAGTGTACATCAGCCTGTCTGGGGACCTGGAAGGGGAGAAACCTGAGTGATATGTACACCCACCTTCCACATCCCTGAAGTCCACATAGAGCTAGATTCAGTGGTTTTAAGTTACTTAAAATGGGAATACAAAGGGATGGTGGTGAGTCAGAGAAACACACCAGGCTTCAAGTTATTGCTGGAATTCTGCGTGAACCCGTAGCATCGTTCATCTGAAATGTCTTACTTCTGTAAGAATAAATCAGAAATGACAGCATAGAACTGAAAAGTCTAGAAAGAGCGATCTGGAGGTACAATGTAAGACCTATACTGTTACAAAGTCATAGCACCTGTTACTCAATAATTAAAACTTTATTCCTTTAAAACCTGAATTGTGGCTTCAGGTTAATTAACATGAAATCTGTTTTTGGATTTAGTTCTGTACCTTGAGTGACATATTCCTTCACTCCATCTCTGGCCACTAGGCGCCAGCTCTGTGTGCCTGTGTAGTGCCGGCTCGAAGAGGTGAGCAAGAAATGCCACCAGACATTTGTTCTCTTGGAGCCTTTGAAGGGTGGAAGGTTCTAGAAGCTTGATTTAAAAAAACTGCTATTAGGCACGCTGTATCCATACAGTGGAATACTGCGTGGCGATGAGAGGGAAGGAAGGACGCATACTGCAGACCGCAACACAGATGGGTCTCAGAAACAGGATGCTGAGTCAGAGATGACACATGAGAGCAAATACTACAGGTTCCACTGACATGAAACGTCCAGAAATGGCAAATCCGGAGAGACAGAAAATAGCTGAGTGTTTGCCGGAGGCTGGGGGAGGCAGCGTTGGGGAGTGACTGCTGAGGATACAAGGATCCTTTCTGGAGTGATGGAGCTGTTTTCAAATTAGATCATGGTGATGGTTACACCATGCTGTAGATTGACTCAAAACCACACTGGACCATACACTTAAAAAGGTGAATTTTCTATGTAAACTTAGCTTAAAAGCCTCCCCCGCTCCCCGCCCTGAAAAGGAAAATATGTACAATTGAATGGCAGAGAGGGAAAGAGAACGGGCAGTACTTGTTAACATGACAAGGTCTCCACGTTATCTGTGACAGTTGGGGCTAAATTCTTAATTTAGTTAAGAATTCAGAAGAGTTGGGGCTTTTGAAAAATGATGCGGCGCACATACCGTATGCACTTGCCGTGTCCCCAGCAAGGTTCGGGTGCGCCCCTTAAGTCCAACACCTGGATCTTTCTGGAATGCTGGACTCAGGTCAATGACATCTGTGAACAGCGTCTGGGCCATTCAAGGTCAGTTCTGGCTGTCAAGGGAATTCACAGCAAAACGGGTTTTGCTGCCAGATGAACTCCACTCCCACCCCACCCCCCAAAAGAAACCAACGTTAGTTCTTAGAGGTTTGGGAATTCTGGAGTGGCATCATGAGAAACTGTAGAACTCTAGTAGTTAGTCACATTGCTGGTGATGTTTCAGATGAGAATTCCAGGATCAAGCGGGTGCTTGTCAGAGGGAGAGAAAGAAAATCCCCAGAGGGAGGGACTGAACCTAGCCATGGTGTCACCTTCCCAGTGGCCCAGACATTCTGCTGTCTCCTCAGTCAGCGTACTTGCCATTCTCTGCTTAGATCCCAAACCAGATGGTGTGAGGGAAAAAATAGACAATTCCATATGGCTCTTGTGGCTTTTATTTTCTTCCTTTGCAGAGTTCTCAGTTTCTTTCCAGTGGGGGACAGACAGTAGGAAGAGGTTTTGGTCCACGCCGACAGGGAGATCTTTGCCAAAGGAAAATGCAGGCAGTGTGGCAGAGACCTTCTCCCCCTGAACTGCTTACTCCCGTGAGGGACTTCAAGGTGCTTCCAGTTTCCTTTGCCGCAGTCGCTTCCCATCTTCCTTTTTGGGTGAAACTTGCCTGTGGAGTTACATTTTTAGCACTTGGATAGTGAATCCTTCACCATCTGTACTGCTTCCTTCTTTTTGAATTAACTTCTTTGACCAGGTGGCATCCACATCTTCTTTGGGCCTCCAGGAAATCAAGGGGCGGGTGGCCAGAAGGGCCACCTCGGGTGACACTGCCTTGGGGACCTGGGCCTGAAGTGGTGGCACTTGGGAAATAAGGAGCCCTTTGGGCTTCAGTTGTGTTTGATGAAATATTGTGCTTAGTATGTAGGGCATGGTTCAGGCTACTTGCAGGTTGTCACAAAGGCTTCAGTCAGTGTCATCAGAGAGAATTTAGATCCTCTCTTCCATGTGCGGTTCATGGGCCAGCAGGATCGGCACCCCCTGGAAGCTTGTTACAAATGCAGAGTCTCAGGCCCTCCTGAGGCCTGCTGAATCTGAGTCTGCATTTTCAGAACTTTCCAGATAATTCCTGGGCATAATGCAGTTCGAGAAGCACTAACTGAGAGCAAGGTCCAAAAGCAAGAAGGGAGAAGACAGAAGAAGCAATTGAGGTGGATTTACTCTCAAAAGTCTGAGAAATTGCTGTGTTTTCCATTGTCCTTTCTGTCCCTCTTTATGGGGAGGCAGGTGTAAGAATTGCCAGTTGTTAATGCACTGGGTCCTGGTTAGTTTGAAAGGCTGGTGACCTGGGATTCTCTTAGCCACTTGTCTGAAAATGTGCCCCCTCTTATTTCTTTGTTTAAAATCGTGGTGAATGAGAGTAGGGGATGGGGCAGTGAAAATGGGTCTGGCTTGTCTCCTTCTGGAGAAAGCTAGGAGAAAGCAGTTGATAGGAGTTGGGAGAAGTTCTCAAATGCCCCCTCATCATCTTCTTGAATATAACCCAGTGACATGCAAGATGCTGTCACCTAATACAGCTGTAAGCTGAAAGACCAAGAATGACTATTCAGACACTGGTAAATCTGTATAGTTCCACATTCAGTCTACCAGGTAAGGAGTACAAAAGCCACTCCTTTCAGCAGTCGCCACTTCCCCTCCTGTTGTTCTTGTGGATGAGTCACTAAGTCATGTCCAAGTCTTTCGCAATTGTATGAACTGGAGCCCTCCAGGCTTCTCTGTCCATGGGATTTCCCAGGCAAGAATACTGGAGTGGGTTGCCATGCCTTCCTCCAGGGGATCTTCCAGACCCAGGGATCAAACCCGTGTCTCCTGCATTGGTAGGCCGGTTCTTTACCACTGAGCCAGCAGGGAAGCCCCTTCTGGCCAGCTCACAAATCCTAATGGCTCTGATGCTTGGACTCAGATGTTTTAGATAATTCCAGAAGTCCAAAGAGATCACCCTCTCACATACAGACTAGAACTAAAGGTGTGGGGAGAGCATGAGGAATGCTGGTATTTGGCTGAGTGTTGAGCAGGAAGCCCCCGTGTTGGGATTTCCATGGCCAAGATTCCCGGGCAGCCATGGAAAGCCCAACACAGGGGCTTCCTGCTCAACATTCAGCCAAATACCAACATTCCTGCTTGCTCAGTACTGTGCATCAGGTCACACTGCTGGGCTCCTCCTATCTGCCCAGGTGGGACCTGAAAAGGCAGGCCCCTTGAGATCCCCAGCCTTTCTCCCTCTGGCCCCCTAGCTTGGGGCTTCTCTGCCGTGGATCCATTCTATAGAGTGACACCTGAGATATGAGAGTCCCGGGAAATGCTATTTGATTTGGTGTTAGGCTGTCTTTTCACACTGTTCTAGCCTATAGTGGTAAGTCAGCTATGTTTGAGGCCTTTTCTGAAAACACTTGAACTGTATTTCCAGGTGGGGAACCTGTAATCTCTCTGTGTGCATCTTTGGTCTCTGTTGCTGGTCATGTGTGGACTACAGCCTGGGGTCTGACGGTGTCATGTGAGTTTTCCGGCAGGGTAACTGTTCCCCGGAGTCTGGCTGGAGAAGCATTCTCGGTTTACACAGCTATGGCCAGGGGAAGCACCCAGTGTGTGTGTCTGATAGCTGCCACTGATTGAAGGTGTTTCAGGTTACCAGGAGGCGAACAGTGGACACAGTACAAGCATGTTCTAGCCCAGGTTCATGCCATAATGTTTCTGAGTTTTTGAAGAGTTCTTTGCATTTTGTTTTCTGCTGTGGATTATTTATTCCATTTTCAAATTACCTGCAATTTTCACCCCAAAATGTGCCAGTATAGGGCAGGTAACTATTTTATAACTTATTTACCAAAGGCTATTATGTCAGTCATATACGTAGAGTTTTTCATTTACAAATATTCAACTTTTTATCAGCTATACTGTTGGTATATGCTTCACACTCAATTATGTAGCAGTGGCTGCCACTGTGTCTATGACATACTGAACTCGCTTTGCCTTTCGGTCTTGTGTCTATTCCTCAGCTCAGAGCAGACAAAGAAAGAGATGAAAAGCAGATCAGTCAGAACTGAGGCTTTCTGTCAGGTACAGCGTCTGGTTTTAGAGAAACTGACTTGGATTATTCAAAGCAACAATTTATAGTTTCTTAGAAACAGTGACATCTGATCTTCATTACATTTATAATCCACCCCCCCTCCCCGTGTTGTATGTTTTCAGTTTGAGTTAATTAAAATTAATTTNGAATGGTTTGCCTTGGAAAAGAACAGAGATCATTCTGTCGTTTTTGAGATTGCATCCAAGTACTGCATTACCTTAGATGAAATATTTTCTGTGAATTCTCTGTTGACTTGCTCTTTGCATAAATGTTTTGCTATTAAATATGCATCTGGAATAGGGTTTTATGCATTGTTTTAACATAGCTCCAGTCTCATGATATGGGACTTAAACTATGGGACACGTATATCCTGAGTTGTCTCTCATTTTTATTTGGTTTCCTTGCCAGTTTGGAAGGGATATGGTAGAATACATGGTGGAATGTATGATGCACTCAGCTTCACTGCAAACCTTTGAAAGATGTAATTTCTGTGCTGAAATTGTTCAGTAGAATTCATAGAATCTAGCTCAGTGTTCTTGCCTGGAGAAGCCCAGGGATGGAGGAGCCTGGTGGGAGGCTGTCTAGGCGTTCACTCAGAGTCAGACACGACTGAAGTGACTTCAGTGAGCAGCAGCAGCAGCAGCTCAGTGTTCACAGGGTAGGCATATAGTAGAAGTTTTCCTGAGTGAAGTAAAAACAGCTTTTATAAAACTTTAATTAAAATTTCCCAAATAAACTTTAAAATACATATGTAGGACATGTAATCAAATGATTAAACTGGGGCACCTCTGAATGAAATTCTTTCTTTATAAACCATGAGCTTTTTAAGTTTCTAATGTATTCTAGGAGAATTATTTCTTAAGTGGAAAATCTACCTTTACCTGTAAATTTAACTTAAATGGTCTTACGGTGTTTTGCATCCTTAGAATAAATTATTTCATAGAAAATTTTATACTAATTTATAGTGAAATGAAAACAATTTCTTAAACTCTTCCAATAATGAGGTGTCCCTACTTTTAA
The DNA here is from genome assembly GCA_006410615.1 of Neotragus moschatus. Lineage (NCBI taxonomy): Eukaryota > Metazoa > Chordata > Mammalia > Artiodactyla > Bovidae > Neotragus > Neotragus moschatus. The sequence continues at coordinate 1,656,082 of SJYA01003372.1, forward strand.
ATAGGGAACAATACTGTTTTACAATTTTATTATATACTATATATATTATATTATGTTAATATAATAACTTGATTAGACAAGTTACTTCTAAGTGCATGTTCTTATTTTTCAACCATATTAAATATTTTTAAAGAAAATTTAATTTTCTTTTTGTTTATGTTAAGAAAATATATATCATGGGATAATTCTTTTTGCAACATCTTTTTAGAAGCAAAATGACCTTTTCGTTGTAGCTGTTTTAGTGAGCAATTGATTTATTGTTATTGTCTGGCTACTGTATAGCATAATATTGCAGAATTTCTCAAATGTATGGGGATAATATGGCTAGATTTTAGCAGATGTTTGCAGCTTACAAGTCCAGAGAAAATTGTAACAGTATATTATAAAATCATAACCTCTAGTCTACTTTCATTGCCTAAGAATTTGAACAGGTCCTACAAGTTTCTTGTAAAGTGTGGTCTAAAGTGAACCAGAGGGAGTTTAATGTAGGTTATGGGACTTCTACATGAGAATATTTTTCTACTATGATACACAGCAGATGTAGACCCTCATAAAGAAAAAGCTGCATCTAACACTTATAAAATGTAAATAAAAATCTTATTCTGCATCTGCACATGAGAAATCTAAAATGAGAATGTTCTGTTTTCACAGTTTCCTTGAAATATATGGAATGATAAATATTATATCTATTTTTGTGAAAAAATGTTTGGCATAAGCTTGTTCTAACATATAATTTTCATTTATGTTTTCCACATCAGTGTTTGCCCGAAATGTCAATAACAATGCTTAGTTCAACTGGGATATGCATTCAGGAGAAATTACATACAGTTGTAATATTAACTTCAATTTTGATTTTACTTGAACTCAGCTTTACTTAAAAGAATTTGGTGACTAGAATATCTTGCCAACTTTGTAGCCTTAAATTTTTTTAAAAAGTCAAGAAATTAGTAAAAATAATCAGAAGAATAACATATGACTTATACACTAAGCATATCATATTGTCTGAAGACATTATTTTTGATGCTTCTGGAAGTATTATTAAATTGGTCATAAAGGAATAAGAATATCAAGAAAACAGGAGATGTAAGACACAAGTGGCATTATATAAACAAAGAGGATGGAAAGTGGATGGATAGGTGTTTAGATATTATCTTCAAACTGAAAGGTGAAATTTGGCTTTCTACTGCATAAGGGCACTTTATTTTTAGAACCACGGACAGATCCAGAATTGTCTAGAGGCCATTTCTAAAGATTAGAGTAAGGTATGGGGCTATGGCACCCAACTCCAGTACTTTTGCCTGGAAAATGCCATGGACGGAGGAGCCTGGTAGGCTGCAGTCCATGGGGTCGCTAACAGTCAGACACGACTGAGCGACTTCACTTTCACTTTTCACTTTCATGCATTGGAAAAGGAAATGGCAAACCACTCCAGTATTCGTGCCTGGAGAATCCAGGGACAGAGGAGCCTAGTGGGCTGCCGTCTATGGGGTTGCACAGAGTTGGACACGACTGAAGCAACTTAGCAGCAGTAGCAGCAGCAGCATGGGGCTAAAATATTAAGAATACTAATCATCAAATAAGAGGTGGTTCAAGACCAAAATGCCCTCCTCATATCAGAGATAGCACTTAACCAGGTAGTTATTATAGAGCTCACCAAGAAATAAGTAGGAAATTTATTCTATGGGACAAAATTGAGGATCTTCAAGCATACAAGCATAGTAAAAACAGGCAGAGGTCTTGTGCTGAAAACAAAGGCAATTAGAGAAACATTAACAATAAGACCTTCAAGCTTGTTGTGTAGGTTAACTCTAAGACAAAAAGCACAGTGACACAATCCTTCTATCTTTTCACTCTGTAGAATAGGATATTCTTCTCTGAATATAATACATAGGCCCACAGACAGCACCTGTTATGATGTGTGGTGGCTATTCTAAAATGGATATGTTTTTATCTAATTTTTTCAGTTAAAAATAGAAATACATAGAGATACATAGCTCTCTTTAAAGTCTTATTCTCAACTATGAATAGACAACTGAGATTACAGAGGTTTGAGGAAAGATTTTTGTGTGAATGAGAGACAGCAAAATCAAGAAACTTGAAAAAGCAACTTGGCAAACACAGGTAATAAAGAGAAACTGGAAGAAGACAAATCAATATTGTTAATATCCTCAGAAATATCAGAAAGTTTATTAAATCCATAAAATAAGCACCCAATGCTTTAAAAATGGAACATTCCATAAAGAAGAAATATACTTGGAAGTAAAAAATATAATAACCATAGTAGAAAATTCATTTGAAGATAAACGTGAGGATTTTTCAGTGAGTAGAATGAAAAGACAGAGAGGAGGAAAAGTAAGAAGGAAGACAAATTTAGGCCATCAATCTATGTTCAGCATCTAAAGTTCTAGAAACAGAAAACTAGGAGAAGGGGAACAGAAGTTATCAGAGGAAGGTGCAAGATGATTTCCCAAACTAAAGGGTAAGACATTTTCACATTCAAATAGTGAATCTGGTTTTCATGATGTTTAGTGAAAATTAAGCCACATGAAGCACATCAATTAATAATTCCAGATTACTGAGGTTAACTAAATGACTCTACTTAAAATGTTCTTTCTTGTTTTCTACATAGACCATAGCAGAATTGAAGGGTCCCCAACACTTCCTATCATTGCGTCCTCAACAGTCTGGATCTTAACAGTGTAAGCTAGCAGAAAAAGCAGACCCAAAAAGGAGGCTGTGATTGGTGAGCTCTAGCCTAAGAAAATGCCCAGCACTTCCTCATCCTGTCAACATTAACTTTTCTTCAACTTTCACTTGAACTAAAAATCCTTACAAAAATCCATTAAGCATTCATCTTCTCTTCAGAATTTGTTTAAATTGGGTGCAAAACTTAGAGCCTGAATGTCAGATTAAGGTATTGTTTTGTCCCTCTTACTATTATGTGCTGAAGAGATGAACTAGGCTCTTGATTTACTTTTCATTATCACTTGTACTTGACTGTTTTATCCTTCTCCCTGAAAAATCCAGCAACTTCAAGGTGCACTTTATTGTTCCAGACTCTTCTTCTTCAGGTTCTACTTTCCTGGTTATTCTTGTGCAATTAAAGATTTTAACAGCTGGCTCAATGTTTTTTGTTGTTTTGCTTTAAAAGTCTTTTCATTTTTGATTTAAATATCTCTGTCCTCTACATGTCCAATTGCATTGCCTTCCACTCCACTTCAATCATCTACAGTTCTAGTCTTGTCATTGCTAATAACTGTTCCACTTCTAAAGCCTTGATTTCAACACTGAACACCTGGGCTAAGAGAGGACCTCTGAAGGCTAATTTTAAACCTGCCTTCAATTATCTGAAGAGTTCTTTCCCAGAATTCAACATCTGATCTTTCAAAATTGTCAATGAGATTGCTTAGGAACAATTTTGGAAAGATACCTAGAAGTTGAGTGATTTGTAGCAACCAAAAAAAAAAAAAAAGGTGAATTTTTAAATTATGGATATTTTTAGCATAGATTTTAATTTAGTTAAAACTACAAAAAACTTTCCATCTAATGACTACTTGTTTTCTAAGAAAACATCAAGTAAATATTCTGTGGCTAAGTGAAAGATAAAATCATCACTGTTGTCACAAGTAGAGACAAAAAATAAATGGTGAAAAGATAAAGTATACTATACGTGAATGGATTATATGCCTCCATTAAGTTTAAAGAGCTCCAGGAAAGAGCAATAGGATGTTTTAGTTTCTTACAATGGGATTTATTCATCATTTCTGCAAACCTTAATAGAGCTATAGTTAAGTATATAAATCTTGATGAAATTGTTTTAAGAGAAGAAAATCTGTTATACTGAGACCCTAAATGTATTCAGAAAATTATTTTCATTTGGACTATCAAAATTTTGCAACCTTCTTTGCATTATGGTCTGCATGCCTGAGTCTTGCATTTTGTGTTAATTTAATGTTAAATGCTATCCTGAAAATAAGTACTTAAAGCTATTTTTTTGAATAGTGTTCAAGCTCATATTATAAGTTCATGAAAACAGAGGCTGTAAATTGAAACTCCATTTTCTTTTAACTACAGCAATCTACATACTGTTTTAAGGAAAAATACCAGTATAAAGCTTTACCAAGCATCAAAAATGCTCTAAACAAAAACACATCTTTGTATTATATATTTGGATTGATAGCCTGCAGAGCTAAGATAACAGGTTTCTGTCATTTAAGAAGTTGATATAAATGGCTCTGTAAGTGCCATATTATTTCTTTATTACTTGCTATGATACTGTGTGAGGACATCACTTATCAAATTGCAAGTTTCAGTGTGCTATCTCAGGTTAAAATGAAAGTTTTAGTCAAAAGCTTATGTGGATTTTATTGTCATGAATGAGTTTTGACTTTATATCAGTGTAGAACAAAAATATCCACATTTTATTAAATCAACAAGCTAAAGCTAAGAAATGAAGATACAAGTTTTTCCTTCCATTAAACCTTTTAACTGAGAAAATAAAGGGGAAAAGTCATGAAAAGAAATAATAAATATTAAAATTTAACATTACAAAGTTTAAGTTAAATGATAATTTTTCAGTATGGTGTATTATGTACTATTAGTTGTTATAGAAAAGAGTGACAACTTCTATTCCTATTTCTTTTAAGGAAATATTATTTGATAGGTAATTTTATAGTTTTACTTTTCATCATTAAAAAGACAGTTATCTTTTGAAAATTATGGCAAAATTTACACAAGGCATTTAAATATGCTTTCATAAAAGCTTCATTGCATAATTGGCAATAGATATTACTGAATATAACTTTTGGCAAAAGTTTTTTGAAGACTCATTGGGTTAAAATTTGGAAATGGGTGTTCATGTTGGCTCAAAGAGCAATCATGTCTCTGAACAGGACGCTAACATGTTTTACATTCATGCTGAAGCCAACAGGATATTTATCCATCTTCATAGTTAAGTGTAACCTAAGAGTTGATGGATGTGTCATATGCATTCATAAAAAAAGCTTTCATCCCTTGCATCTGTTCATATTAATAATGATAATTCTTAAACAGTGATTCTCATCTTGAAGAGTGTTACAAATGCCAACTAATTAATTAATCCCTTAAGTGCTTAACTGCATATGGATAATTAAACTCACTCTTTACTGGCAGTGCTTACAGAGCAAAAATTAAAAGGAAAATCATATCAAGCCTGATTTTCTAACCAATGGGTTGAAGATACAACTTTCATATATGTGGGTAGAAGCATCCTTTATAGCCCCATTTCTGAATATACCTTTTGCAGAAAAGCACTTCCATAATACTGCAAAATACTTTGTAATTATTGCTAGTTTGAGAATTACAAAGAACATTATTATATGAAAGCTTTGGGGATATAAACTCTTCTGTGAAACAGAACATCAAAAAACTATTGGTTTTTAAATTTATTTTTCATAAGACACAATTCATTTCTTAGAACGAGTCTTGTTTGGAAGGACTCTTGGAAATAATGTAGTTTGTTGTATGTATTCATTTTTCTAACTTATTTGCATGGTCTTCTATATTCAAAGGCCTTCTCAAGTGTTCATTCTTCAAAACAATACAGTTCAGTTCAGTTGAGTTGTTCAGTCGTGTCTGACCCTTTGCAACCCCATGGACCAGCATGCCAGGCCTCCCTGTCCATCGCCAGCTTCTGGAGTTTACTCAAACTCATGTCCATTGAGTCGGTGATGCCATCCAACAAGCTCATCCTCTGTTTCGTCTTCTCCTCCTGCCTTCAATCTTGTCCAGCATCGGGGTCTTTTCCAATGAGTCAGTTCTTCCCATCAGGTGGCCAAAGTATTGATGTTTCCACTTTAGCATCAGTCCTTCCAATGATGGGACTGATTTCCTTTAGGATAGACTGGTTGTATCTCCTTGTAGTCCAAAAGACTCTCAAGAGCCTTCTCCAACACCACAGCTCAAAAGCACCAATTTTTTGGTGCTCAGCTTTCTTTATAGTCCAACTCTCAACACATACATGACTACTGGAAAAAATACAGCCTTGACTAGATGGACCTTTGTTGGTAAAGTAATATCTCTGCTTTTTAATATGCTGTCTAGGTTGGTCATAACTTTCCTCCCAAGGAATAAGCATCTTTTAATTTCATGGCTGCAATCACCATCTGCAGTGATTTTAGAGCCCCCCAAAATAAAGTCTCTCACTGTTTCCATTGTTCTCCCATCTATTTGCCATGAAGTGACGAGACCAAATGCCATGATCTTTGTTTTCTGAATGTTGAGTTTTAAGCTAACTTTTTCGCTCTCCTCTTTCACTTTCATCAAGTAGGTCTTAGTTCTTCTTCACTTTCTGTCATAAGGGTGGTGCCATCTGCATATCTGAGATTATTGAGATTTCTCCCAGAAATCTTGATTCCAGCTTGTGTTTCTTCCAGCCCAGCATTTCTCATGATGTACTCTGCATATAAGTTAAATAAGTAGGGTAATAATATACAGCCTTGACATACTCCTTTCCCGATTTGGTACTAGTCTGTTGTTCCATCTCCAGTTCTAACTGTTGCTTCCTGATCTGCATACAGATTTCTCAAGAGGCAGATCAGGTGGTCTGGTATTCCCAACTCTAAGAATTTTCCAGTTTGTTGTGATCCACATAGTCAAAAGCTTTGGCATAGTCAATAAAGCAGAAGTAGATGTTTTTCCAGAACTCTTCTGTTTTTTGATGAATCAATAGATTTTGGCAATTAGGAATATTATTAAAAGTTAGGAATATTCTTTAATACAGTATCAGGAAACTTTTATAAAAATCAAAACACAACAGATCTTAACTTTCTACTGTCATTGACCTAACAATAAACATTCAGCACTAAACACTAAATGTTCTGAGAACAGTATTTCTCAATGAAGGCACTCTTATTAAGTTAGTTGGTGTGTTTCTTCATTGTAAGGGATTTTATCACATAATGTAGGTTTCATATTCTCTTCCTCATTTCTAATGTTTCTCTTGCTTTCACTCTTGAATATACACTTCCAATTACTATTTTATAATTGTTGATATGCTTTGTGTCCTCAATGTTTCTGTTCAGTTCAATTCAATCACTCAGTCATGTCCAACTCTTTGAGACCCCATGAACTGCAGCATGCCAGGCCTCCCTGTCCATCACCAACTCCCAGACTCATCATCCAAACTCATGTCCATCTAGTTGGTGATGCCATCCAGCCATCTCATCCTCTGTCGTCCCCTTCTCCTCCTGCTCCCAATCCCTCCTAACATCAGAGTCTTTTCCAATGAGTCAACTCTTCGCATGAGGTGGCCAAAGTACTGGAGTTTCAGCTTTAGCATCAGTCCTTCCAAAGAACATCCAACACTGGAAAAACCATTGCAAAGTAATGTCTCTGCTTTTGAATATGCTATTTAGGTTGGTCATAACTTTCCTTCCCAGGAATAAGCATCTTTTGGCTGCAATTACCATCTGCAGTGATTTTGGAGCCCCTCAAAATAAAGTCTGACACTGTTTCCACTGTTTCCTCATCTCTCTGCCAGGAAATGATGGGACCAGATGCCATGATCTTAGTTCTCTGAATGCTGAGCTTTAAGGCAACTTTTTCACTCTCCTCTTTCACTTTCATCAAGAGGCTTTTTAGTTCTGCTGTTAAAATTCATGTCTTAGTCCATGACACTTTGTACAGTTGGATGTGCACAATATTTTTTTACAAAAATTATTAAATAATTGCTATATAGTATTTGGATTATTTTTTCTGGAGAACTGAGGTTACTGCTACCATTTTCTCAAGAGCAGTACCCAAAGGTATATGTAGATATGTACTGGGACTAGAAAACCTATTGCAAATTCAGGACTTATAAACTCTGCTTTCCTTAAGGTAATCAACACTGTAGGGTATGTATTTATAGATATTAGCAATATCCATATTACCATGCAACTAAAGAGAGAGTCAATTACGGACATAAAATGTAGTAGCACAATATGGGAACATAAGGAATGTGTTTAAACTAATTAGTGAAAGGATGCTCAAGATGGAAAAACTATATTTCTTAAAGCAGGGGTTGGTACTTAAGGTGGGGTTGGTACTGTACTCTATTAAATACAACTTTTCTTACCTTTTTCACATACTGACTGTTCTCTCCTACCAATTTTTATTGTTTGACATTAAGGACATTAAGGTATTGTGTTCGCTGATTATCTATATACATATCTATCATTGGTAAAATCTCTAAAATTTTAGCTCTGTATGTAAATAACTTCAGTCCTAAAGCAAGTTTATGATGAATAATTATGTTATCAATGATCTTTTTGAAAATCTTCTTTTTGCTAGAATACATAACAAAAAAAGAAATGACTATCACTCTATGAAACTATATTGCATCATTGTTCTCTCTATAAGAACAGTATGTAAATTAACTTTATCAAATATTCCAAGTCACCAATAACCCAGAGATACTGTAAAAAGTAATTTTGAATAAAGTGATTAAAATGATTGCGGTCATGGCAACAGATCAATTGGATTGTTATTTTGCAAGCCAAGCCAGATTATAAAAATTGTGAAATATTGTTATTCTCATGATATGCAAGTTTTGTAAAAGTGAAAAACACAGGCCAGAGTTTCAAGGGTACCACTTATCTGTATTCTTTGAAATATATCATCTAAATTTTATGTTATTAGATCAATATGCTCTGTATGGCAATTCCAATATTTTGGAGACAGTACTTGGGGTTTGTTGATATGGAGCGAGAGCATAAGGAATCTATTTTAAACCCTATTCATATGGGATCTGGACATGTAAATACTGTTTAAGTAAAAACTTATCCACATAATGCAGTTAGGACAAATTCATATTTTCTGAAGTGGAATATCATGACATAGCAATGTGGTAAAGAATAATGGTAAAGCAGAGGAATTACAGCTTTTAGGCCCAAGAAGTACTAGAAATTGTAGTCTTTTTCTGTTTTGCCTTTTTTATTCCTTCAGCTTTTTTTTTTTTCTTCTTCTTCTTCTCAAATTGGGGTATAGTCTTACAATCTTGTGTTAGTTTCTGTTGTACAACAAAGTGAATCAGACATTTTGATACAACTCTTCAGTATTCTATTTTCTCATCACTAAGTGGAAACTAATAATATTATAATGCATAAGAAAATAATAAAATTCACATTGAATTTTGAACATTGCTGCTGCTGCTGCTGCTGCTGAGTCGCTTCAGTCGTGTCCAACTTTGTGTGACTCCATAGAAGGCAGCCTACCAGGCTCCCCCATCCCTGGGATTCTCCAGGCAAGAACACTGAAGTGCGTTGCCATTGCCTTCTCCAATGCATGAAAGTGAAAAGTGAAAGTGAAGACGCTCAGTCCTATCTGACTCTTGCAGATCCCATGGACTGCAGCCTACCAGGCTCCTCCGTCCATGGGATTTTCCAGGCAAGAGTACTGGAATAGGTTGCCATTGCCTTCTCCATGGGAACATTGAAATATGTGTAAATGCTTATAAAGAATAAAAATATGTTGTGTCTAATTAAAATAAATTATTGTTAATAATTTGATTATGTACAATTATAAGTTGTATCTAGACAGGGTTTTTTCTGTCCAATATACTTCTTCTTTTCCGCAAATCTGTAGATGAAAGAAATCTTGACATGTAACTAATTCCTTTATGTTAAAGAATTTATTCCCTAAAGCTTTGGTGAGAAAGTTATATTTAAAATTTTGCCCATTTAGTGTATATTTTGTATTTGGAGTATAAATGATTAAAATACATATAAGGGAAAGCAGTACAAATTGCTAATATTTTGGAAAATATTGGCAACATACTATCACAGAATAGGAAGCAGGAAACTAGATAGGACAGAAATCATTAAAAGACAAATCTAAAATATTTCAAATTTTCCATAAGAAAAAATAGTGACTTTAAGGCCCATTCAATATATGTTGGAGATACAAGTGCCAGTGATCAAAGATTAAATAATTTTTTTTCTCCCTATACATTTTTCTCTTAATTATGAATCCTTAAAGAAAAAATAGAACGATGAATTTAGGAGAAGTAACTTGAATTTTGTAGTGCGAATGAATTTGATCAAGGTAATACCCTCTCAAATATGAAACATTCCTTAACATGGGAAAAGGGTTTACTTATATAGCACATTCACTTACTATTTTGGACATGTATTATAATTAAACATACATACAATACTAGTGGCTTAGAGGGTAAAAAACCTGGCTGCAATTCAGGAACCTGGGTTCGATTCCTGGGTCAGGAAGATCCTCTGGAGAAGGATACAGCAACCAACTCCAGTATTCTTGCCTAGAGAATCCCATGGACAGAGAAATCTGGCAGACTACAGCTCACAGGGTCTCAAAGAGTTGGATATGACCAAGTGACTAATACACACAATACTTTATAAAAGGCAATCTGGCTTACAGAACTTGAAAGTTGATAAACATTTTATAACAGCATGTATACATTACTGGTTCTACTCAACTTGATACTGAATAAATAAATATAGTATATTAGAAATTTAGCACAATAAAAGTCTTAACATCAATCGTATATATACTGTCACTTCACTAGACTATGTGTTATGAATTAAAAGCGTAAAGACCTATAAAAGGAGTCTTTAACTAAAGAAGAGATTAGAGACTTCTTATAATACCCAAACCAAATGAACTGGAAATGGTATTATATTTCATTTTAACATAAAATATAGCTAAAATTGTCATCATTATTTAATAAAACACAAACTGTTAGCTATCAGGAATGTTTAAATTATGTGATATGTAAATCAAATGGTCCATAAGTGTTTTCTTTTCTGCTTGTCCTTTAGGAAATTACCTTAGGAAAAAGAAAAGCTTTCTCAATTTGGATTGCTTTTAGATTCCTACCATTTTACTAACTACTGAACCTTGTCCCTCTCTCTGACATTTTGTCAGTTTCACTGAGGTAGCAGTTGCATATATTAACGGAAATCCAGTTCTGAAAGTCTAATCTGATAAAAAAAATTTACATAACTGTTGATTGCAAATCAAGTCTCTGAGAAGGAGGTAGAATGGCAAACGAAGCAGCTGAAAACTTTTCTCAGGCCTTCCTTCTTAAAATAATTCCTTAACATAGAAAACAGTAAATAGCAAGCACCTTCTTGAACATACCTAATAATACGCAATTCATTTAGCTTCATTATTAAACTGTGGAATTAGGACTTTCCTCTGGGATCAACCACTTCATACTTCAATCTGGAAAAAGACACATCCACAAAGTGCCAATTAAAGCTGTTGGCACAGATTTCTATTTAATTTTTGCCAAAGTAACTAGAGTCCTTAGATGCACATTTTAAAGAGTACAGTTAATTTTTAGAACAGATTTTATATTGTTAAACTTTTTAATATTGCTTATGCAAAATAATGCTGAACAGAGAACTCCATTATAATTTAATTTAATAATGTATTTGATCATTTAGCATAGTAAAGGAAAACAGAAACATGTGTAATTAAAACTTCCCACATTTTTTTGTTTGNTTTCTCTGAAGAGCAGCTTGCGTTTTCTCTAGGAACTTCCAGAGTCAGTGCTTTCACCCCAAGGAGTAACTCTAGTGGTGAAATGTCAGGCCAGTAGGAGCAAAACAGGTCTTTTCTGTAGTCTTAAGACAATCCTGCTCATGGCCATGTGCTCTTTCCCACTGGTGATAGATGGAGATTATGGAGACTTATGAGGAGTTGGCTTAGACCAGGCTGATGATCACAACTGTGTTTCACCACACAAAAATTGCAACTGAGTTTTTGTGAACAAAGTTTTATTAGAACCAGCTATGGTCATTCATTTACAGATTGTCTGTGGCTGCTTTCGTACAAAAACAGCAAAATTGAGTAGTTTCAGCCATATGCTCTGCAAAGCCAAAGAGAGTTATTATCTGGCCCTTTCCATAAAAAAAAAATGCCACCCCCTGACTTAGAGTGATTGTATTCTTAGCACTCGTTATAAATCCAGTCACTTATGGTAGGCAAGACCTAAACATTTTGCTAGTCACTCAGTTTCCTAAAATCTCCACCCAAGATCCCTCACCTTCTTCTCTCTAGGCTCCAGAATCCTTGCTCCCTGGGGTACCAGTTGTTCACAGGCTTTAGGCTAAAGCTCAGTCTTTCTTCAGAGGGTCCCTTGGCTCTTTCTGGAAGCTCAGCCCCTTTGGCCTCTTACAAGCCCTTTTCTGAGTGTTCCCACAATGAACCAAGTCCTGTTAAATAGATACCATGGGCTGTTTTCATCTATTACTCCATTCGTTGTACTTTAGCGAGTTTTATTTTCTGTGTTAAGTAAAAGGATCACCAAGGATGCTGGTTAAACGTTCAGATTGCCAGATTCTCTCTTTGGGGTGGGTCCCAGGAATTTGATTTGTTTTAATAAGCTCCCCCAGGCAATTCAGAGCCGCACTGAAGTCTGACCACCACTACTGTATATGTGGAGGATCAAAATCTTAATGGAGAAAATAGTTCCTTATGATAACATCTTTGGTAAAGTATTGTTTCAGGTCAAAATACCTTTCTGAAGGGCAACATAAACTTGAAATTGAAAGGCAACTTGTGTACATGTTTTCTATCAAGATGCCCAGAGCCAAATTACCACATCCCTAGCAGAGAGTGAATTTGAAGCAAATTTCTCTTGATGTTTTAAGATTGTCATTGCATCTTTGTGTCATTGCATTAAAAAAAAATGCTTTAAAGATTCTGTTGTAGAGCTGCAGGCGTATACCAGAGCTGAAGCTGTGTATTAGTTATCTACTGTTGCATGACACATTAATCTTACACTCAGTAGTCAGAAACAACAACATATATCATCGCAGTTTCTGTAGGTCAGGAGTCTGGACTCGGCTTAGCTGTCTCTGGGTCTCTAACAAGGCTGTGACTGAAAGCTTTGGCCAGGGCTGCAGTCTCATCTGAAGGCTCAACCATAGAAGAATCCACTTCCTAGATCACTTTTTGTGGTGGTGGTTGGGATTCAGTTCCTCAAAGGCTGTGGAACTGAGGGCCTCAGCTACTCACTAGCTCTTGGCCCGAGACCTCCCTTGCTTCTTTGCCATGTGGGCTTTCCCATATCTCCCTCATGACGTGGCGGCTGACTTCGTCAGAGAGAGTGGGTGATAGAGTGTGCCAACAAGAGAGACAGAGAGTGCTAGGAAGATGGAAGTCAGTTTTTTGAAACCTAATCAGGGAAGCTAATCAGTAGGTCTAGCCCATACTCTGGGGGAGGGTATGAATATCAGGAGGTGAGGAGCATCGGGGGTGTCTTAGAAGGCTACCTGCTGCAAACCATATAGACGTTTCAAAATGGAAATGTATGATGTGGCCCCTTAAAGCACTGGCTTCTCTTCTTAATGACAGGAGCCCCTACACTTTCCTCTCACCAACTAGCCCATAGGTTCCGCAGCTGTAGGGTATCTCCCTCCTCCCACACCAGCCCACCCAACCCAGGTCGATGTGGTTGTTAAGGCTCCTGACTTTTGCGGCCAATCCTTAGTTTCCAAAAGGGACTTATAACCTTTTACCATTACTAGCATCTTTTGTAAAAATTGAACGTAAGAAGCATATCTTGAAAGGAAAAGGAGAAGAAAAAGGTCATTTTTTAGAACTTTGTTTGAGTTACAGCCGATATGCACAAGCTGCATGTATGTAGAGTGACCTGTTGGGTCAGCTGTGCCACACATACATGCCCATGCAATGAGCAGGAGGGCGACATGTCTGCCAATGCCCTGAGTCCCTCTGTAAGCCCTTTCTTTCCACACAACCACTGATTCGCCTTCTGTCTCTGGGTGAGTTGATATTTTCTGGAGTGGCCCCTAAGAAAATTCGTTCACATGTATTCTCTCGTGTTTTCTCACCGAGCCATGCCTGTAAAATGCTGTGTGACTTTGACTGCTTCACAGCTCCAAGCTTTGATTTTTACCCTTCCTGCCTTCATTGAATACACCCTGCACCCTTTGAATAAAACTCAAAAAGACCCATTCTGGTACCACCCACAGTGGAAGAGTTTAGTTTGCACCCACTGCAATTCAGCCTACACGCTAGCACCAGATTAATCTCTTAAAAGCACACCTCAGATCATGTCACTCGCCTGTGCAAAATGAAGCACCCAAGGCTGCAGCCTGGCTCAGAGACCTCCCCACAGGAGGGCCTTGCCTGCCTCTCCAGCTTGTCTCCTGACACTGTCCCAGTGCCCTTGACAAACTTCACCACACATGCCCTCAACTTTCCCTACTGGCGCCTAACCACATAAGTCCTGTTCTTCACTCATGCCTGTCAATCTGTCCTAACCACAGGATCCTTCTGTTCTTAAAGGCCTGTCTACACCACTGCCACCCACACGCCCCTTCCTGAGCTCCCCACACTAAGCCTTCCCCATGTCCCTGAGTTACCTCGCCCTTCATTCTACTTGAATATTTCTGCTGTGTTCATGTCCCTCACCCCACTCCAAAGCATCAAGACCAGGAGGACAAACCAGAGCCATGCGGCTCCCGGCACAGTGCCTTGCACGTAGCAGCAATTCAGTACACAATCACTGAACTCAGTGCGGTCCAGCAACACATAGACACTGAAACCTAGATGGTCAAGGAGGCTGAGTGATGCTAAAGCTTAGTATTGCAAGGGCGCCTCAAACTTCCTGAACACTCTACAGATCTCCGTGCTCTTAAAACCTGTCATTTAGATTTAGAGCTAGCTTTCCAAAGAGTCTGACACAACTGAGCAAGCACACACGCATCCCCAACTTGCCTAGATTTCCCTGGTTCTTTGCTCGCCACTTAACTAGGCTTACAGCACACACATGGTCTTTAGGAAAACCAAAGCCAGTCCCCAAAGAAGGTGAAGGATGGGACTAACAAGATCTGTGTCTTAACTTTATTTGCTCTCACCATGTGAACAGAGCTTTCCTTTTCTATGATTGCTTATCTCCTACTCCAAGCCATATTGCAAATGTGAGAGGCTCATCAATTGTGAGATGTTGCACAACATGCCACAAAAATGAAAATTTTTGATTTCACAGATTTTAGGACCAGGTTTTAGAAGGATATCCCAAAAAACCCAATTCTCTTTGTATCATTAAAAATAGTCTCAGTGTTCTTGGCATTATACAGTTGGACTTGTATGTTAATGACTCTAAGAAGGTCTTAAGAGAACTGGGAAGCAACCTATCGTTTAGGTGTTTTCTTAAGTCTTTAGCAGGAAGCTCCCATGTCCACTGACTTCATGATACCTTCTTAATGGTATATACCAGTGGTTTACAGACTTTGGGGTGTAAAGTCCCTTTATTCTCTTAAAAATAATTGAAGACCCCAAGAGCTTTTGCTCATGTGGGTTATATCTCTAGGTATTTTTGTATTAGAAATTATAACTAAGATATTACGTAAGTAACATTTTCATCATAGAAGTTAAAAGTTATATAATTTATTTTTATATTGTCTTTATTAATATTTGACCCGAGAAATAGATTATATTCTAGCCTTTAAAAAATAATGAACTTATTTAGTTAAAATGTTACTAGTAAACCCATTACCTGGTAACAAAAACAACGTTTGAGAAAGGTAACTGTTCCCGAACAAGGCACAGCTTGAGCGAGAAGAGCGGCACTGTTGTACATTTTCTCAGATCTCTGTAGTATATGGCTTAACATTCAGTAGCTCTTATCTTTACATCTGCCTCTGCCTTCGCTCACAGGCATCTTGGAGCATCTAGTTTTTGCTGAAGTGTATGAAGACAACTCAGTCTCTCACAGTTATAGGTGGTTGNACAGCTTGAGCGAGAAGAGCGGCACTGTTGTACATTTTCTCAGATCTCTGTAGTATATGGCTTAACATTCAGTAGCTCTTATCTTTACATCTGCCTCTGCCTTCGCTCACAGGCATCTTGGAGCATCTAGTTTTTGCTGAAGTGTATGAAGACAACTCAGTCTCTCACAGTTATAGGTGGTTGGGGAAGGGAGGAATGTTTTCATGGCCTTTTCATGCTTCATGTTTTTTGTGGAACTCTTCCTTGATAATACACCAAAATCCAGCAAGTGGTGATTTCTTATAGATTATTGATAATGTGGAATCTGAAACTGTATTAGTGAACTTTTTCTACTCCATTCCATTAAAATCTATTGCTCTCCCTTGCAGTCTGATCAGTCTGTATTGGAAAATGATTTTGTAACATCCTTCATTAGTTACTTAGAAAATACCGGTTCTCTGGCTGGTACAAATCTTCCAAGTATTGACATATTTTATTAACCATATCCCCAAAGTCACATTTCATTAACATCACCACTGATTTCATGAAGAAGTTTTCTAAGTACTAGGAGGCTGGGCCTTTCACAGGTGCAAGGTTTCCAAAATTGATTGGCAACAGATACTGTTGCTTATTGTCTTTGAAGTTGACAAGCTCATTTACATCATTTTTAAGAAAATTTGTGCCACACAACCAAGTCTGTGTGTGTGTGTATCATGTTTCAGGTACAGTATTATAATTCAGCATCTGTATACAACATCTGTGTATACTGCAGAGTGGTCACCACCACAAAATCTAGTTACTGTCCATCACCAGACTAACAGTTGACCCCCTTCACCCATTTCACCAAACCCCCAACCCCCTCCTCTCTGGTAACTACTAATCTGTTCTCTGTATCTATGAATTATTTTTTGTTTTTTTTTTTAGATTCTACGTATGAGTGAAATTATATATTT
>SJYA01003372.1:1672957-1713845 GCA_006410615.1 Neotragus moschatus
CCTATATAGCATAATGTCCTCAAGGTCCATCCATGTTGTTGCAAATGGCAAGAATTTGTTCTTTTTTTATAGCTGAGTAGTATTTCATTGTGTGTGTATGTGAGGTGTACACATAAGATATATATCATATCATCTTTGTAAAAAATTTACTGAAGTATAGTTGGTTTATAATGTGTTAGTTTATGGTGTACAGCAGAGTGATTCAGTTACACATATAGTCATTCTTTTTCAAATTTTTTTCCTGTATAGGTTATTATAGAATATTGAGTATAGTTCCCTATGCTGTGCAGGAGATCATTATTAGTTATCCATTTTATATATAGTAGTGTGTATATGTTAACCCCAAGGTCCTATTTTATCCTTCCCCCATGTATTTCCTCTTTGGTAATCATAAGTTTGTTTTTGAAATCTGTGAGTCTGTTTCTGTATTGTAAATAAGTTCATTTGTATCATTTATAAAAATTAGGTTCTGCTTATAAGTGATACATAATGTTTGTCCTTCTCTGACTTAACTCAGTATGATAATCTCTAGGTCCATCCATGTTGCTACAGATGGCATTATTTCATTCTTTTTAATGGCTGAGTAGTATTCCATTGTATATATGTACCACTAAGTGGACATGAATTTGCCCAACTCTGCAAGATAGTGAAGGACAGGGAAGCCTGGTGTACTGCAGTCTATAGGGTCGAAAGCAGTCAGACATTACTTAGCAACTGAACAACGACATCTTTTTTATCCATCCGTCTGTTGACGGACACTGAAGTTGCTCCTCTGTCTTGGTAAATAGTGCTGCAATGAACATTGGGTTGCATGTGTCTTTTCAAATTACAGTTGTCTCAGGATATATGCTCAGGCATGGGATTGCTGGATCATATGGTAGTTCTTGAGCTTCCCAGGTGGCGCTTGTGTAGTAAAAAACCTGCCTGCCAAGGCAGGAGACATAAGAGATGTGGGTTCAGAATCGAACCAGAGGAAATGGCAAGTCACTCCAGTATCCTTGCCTGGAGAATCCCATGGACAGAGGAGCCTGGCGGGCTACAGTCCATCGGGTCACAGAGAGTGACATGACTGATGTGACTTAGCATGCATGCACGCGTGGCAGTTCTTATATCATCTTTATCCATTTATCCATCAGTGGGCATAGGTTGTTTCCATGTCTTGGCTATTATAAGTAATGTTGCAGTGAACAGAGGTGCATATATCTTTTCAAATTAATGTGGAGATTCCTCAGAAATTAAGAATAGAATTACCAATATAACCAAAGCTATTTTACTTCTGAGTGTTTATCCAGAGAACAGGAAAACATCATTGGTGGGAATGTAAATTGGTGCAGCCACTATGGAAAACAGTGGCCCACAGGGGTTCCCGTTTCTCCACACCTTTGCCAACACTTGTTATTTGTTGTCTTTTGGATAGTATTCTGACAGGTATGAGGTGATATCTCATTGTGGTCTTAATTTGCATTTCCCTGATGTTTAGTGAGTGACGTTGAGCATTGTTTATCATATGCCTGTTGGCCATCTGTCTTCTTCCTAAGTCTTAATAACTATAATGTGTTAGTCATTCTTTAAGGGAAAAAACAGCTGTCCGCCAGAAAACAAGATGCTAGTTCAGCTTGACACTCAGTCGCACTTGAACTCTGCATCATGTTCTGGAATGCTACAGAAGTCTTGGATGTGTCCTCGTTTAATTGCACAGAATCTCCAAAAGCGTGTGTAAATTTATCACAGTTGATAATTTTTTTCAACCACATCAAACTGAAACTCAGTGTTTTCTCCCTGTGAGTGTGTGGTGGTAAGGAATGAACTGCTGATTCATTCACTTTGGTGCCACTGCCTGGTTTGTGCTATAGCCATCGGCAGTTTTCCTGGGGAAACATCACAGTGGAAAAAAGTCAGTATTATCTAGTGCTATCATGAAGACAGCTTGGGCCTCCTGCACCTCCGGAGTCTTGGGGTCTCTCAAGGCTGCACCGACCCCCCTTGAAGAGCCCCTCTTTTCTGCCCTTGTGGTTCAGTGAGGAGGTTCAGTGAGGAGCGATGGCCCACTGCCTAAAGAGACCCTGCATTGTAAGGAGTTTCCCTAGGAATTGATGTCCACATGAAAGGTGGAAAACCAGGGCTCTTGAAGGGCGAGCTGCAAACTTTTCCTGTAAGAGGCCAGATGGTAAATATCTGGCAACTACTCAGCTCTGCCTTTGCAGCTTGAAAATACCCTCATACAGTACAGAAAGGATTGAGCTTGGCTGTGTTCCAGTAAAACTTTATTTCTGGATACAGAACTTTGAATTCCATATACTTGTGTTACGAAGCAGGATTATTCTTTGAGTTTGGGTTTTTTCACAATCATTTCGAATGTAAAAAAGCGTGCTGATTTCACAGGCCCTGTGGAGAGCCCAGTTGGGCCCATGGGCCACAGCTGGCTGATGTCTGCTCTAGAACATGTGTTCTCCAACTTAAGATCACCTGGGGAGCTTTTTTTTTTAAAGCAAAAAGGCAAAACCTCTAATTCCTGAATCCCACCTCCAGAAATTGTGATTTAATTTGGTCTGGAGGAAAGTCTGGACATCAGGGCTTTCCCATGTGCTCCAGGTAATTCTCTCGGACAGCAAAATTTGTAAACTTCTGTCTGTAATATTTTGTAAACGAAGTAAGGTTATTTTAAGCTCTTTTTCTTTTTTTTTAATTGGAGAATTTGGCGGTCATGCTGGTGTCTCACACCAGGATGGTACACGGTAGCCTGAGAGCGGAGTTTCTCATCCTTGACCCTTGGTGTCACCTCATTCCTTGTTGTGTTGGGACGGGGACCGTCCTATACACTGTGGAGTGTTGAGCAGCCTCACTGGCTTCTACCCACTACCCGCCAGTAGCACCTGCCCAGCTGTGGTGACGCAGTGTCTCCACACCTCCCCTGGGGGCAGAGTCGTCCCCAGGTGAAAAGCAGGGATGTGAACATCGTGCAGCACGGGGGTGCAGGCACTGTCTCAGGACTCTTCCCCCTTGCTGCTGCAGATACTGGGGTTGTGTAATTGATGGGAGGGGCTCTCCTGTGCCCTGTAAGATATTGCAGCATGCCTGGCTTCCACCCACTAGAGCCAGGAGTATCCCCTCCACCAGTCCTGACAACCCCAGGTATCTCCGGATGTTGCCCCATGTCCCCGAGGGGGGCACAGTCACTCCTGGTGGAGAACTAAGTCAGGGAGACCTTGGTCCCCCTCCATCCAATCTTACCTTTCTTAACTAAGGATTCTCTCTGCTTCCATTTTCCTGCTGGTTGTTTGAAAGTTTCAAACCTTGGTTATTTCTTTACTTTTTAATTTGATGGATTGTTAGGAGTTAGTAAAGTGGCAAGAAGGGTGGTGAGTTGAGGGTCTGTGTGTGTGAGAGACAGTCATTCCCTGGGGAAGAATCTGAGCCCTTGTTGCTGCCGGCCTTCCTGGGAGCCAGCATGAGAGCTGCAGCCAGGATCACAGACAACTTGGGGCAAATGACTGGGCCGTTGTGAACTCCCAGCCATGGCAACGGGCATCCGCGAGCCTGAGGACAAAGCCAGTTTTCTTCTGTTGTTCTGCACAAAAGGTTCTAGAGATGCCGGAGACAAAATGGCCATTGAGAGGGTGAGGCATTGAGGCCTCTTTTTTTTCTCCCTACTGTGTGGTTTATATTTAAACCATCTTAGACTAACGCACACTGGAGTTTTTGTGCAAATCAAACCCGAAAATTCTCTTTAGCCACAGAGACCAGCTAAATGAAGGCTGAAGACGTGAAGAGGTTCAGGGGGCCGGGTGAGAGGCACTGAGAATTACTAGTAAAATGCGCTAAAAAGCCTAGCAGTGATTTGTTTTTTCCATGAGTTGTTCAGTCATCAAAAAAATGCTTTCCTTGCCCTTTTCTGGTTCATATTCACCAGCGTTGTCATTGCTGGTTTGAAGCTTGGGAAAACTCAGCATGTGGATTTATGGGAATATCCAAGAAAAGCATTGCTCTTGCTCAGCTGGCATCCACTTTGCACGGCGTGGTGCTCTGCTGATACTCGGCACCACCCTCCTCTTTAAAAAAAAAAAAACATCAGCCTGGCCTGTGACTTCTCCTGCTGGGGACAGCCCAAAACCCAGGTGCTTGTCTGAACGGGGGAGGTGGGGGAGGTCTGTGTTCTCAGACCCTGTCAGTGGTGTGACACTAAAGCATCTTTGTTGTGAAAAATCTGAGCTTAACAGTGCTTGCTTGGCTCAGAAGAAACACTCTAGTGGCACTCTTTTCAAGGCGGCTGAACAGCTTGGAACACTGTGTTTTCTTCTTTGTGGCCCCTGGAACTTGCCATTTGATTTGCAAGTGGCTGGAGTTAGGGCCAAGCCCAGCAGGCTTTGGAAAAAACACCAAACACGGTTGCACACAAAAGCAGGCACTTCACAGGGACTCGGGGGCTCTGCGCCTGGGACTGGACAGATAGGACTGGTGACTGGCAGTGGGCTTCTCAGACTTCCACGTTCACTCCTGGGGGCTTGTTCTCACGCAGATTCCACCGACTCTACTGGTCTGGGGTGGGGCCTGAGACTCTACATTTCCCCCAGACTCCCTACTGAAGCTCTTGCTGCTTGTCCAAGGACCATTCCTGGCCAAAGAAAGGATCTAAAGCACTTGGAACTGCTCAGCACTCCCATGTCTTTCCTTGACCTCTGAAAGTTTTCCCTGTGATCCAGAAGCTGACAGCATCCAGCATCAGCTCATCTGAGCTACAGACCCATGTGTCTGATCACCCCCTGGAATCTCTCCCTTTGGATGGCATCAGGTGACCTCAAAGTCAGCACATCTAAAACTGAACTCAACATCTTAAAAAAATTTTTTTTTAATTGAAGTATAGGGACTTCCCAGGTGGTGCTAGTGATAAAGAACCCATCTGCTAATGCAGAAGACATAAGAGATGCTGCTTCGATCCCTAGGTCGGGAAGATCCCCTGGATGAGGGCATGGCAACCCACTCCAGTATTCTTGCCTGGAGAATCTCATGGACAGAGAAGCCTGGTGGGCTGTGGTCCATGGGGTTGCAAAAGAGTCAGACATGACTGAAGCGACTTAGCATGCAAGCACACATAATTAAGAAGATTAGATAGTCATATAAGTCAATCCATATTTCATGAATTTCCGTATTTCATGCAGGAAAATCTGCACTCATTTAACTACAAATCTGACTCAATTATATACATACAGACATTCTTTTTTAAGATTCTTTTATGATTTGTCACAGGATGTTGAATATAGTTCCCTATGCTACACAGTAAGGCCGTGTTTACCCATCCTATACATAAAAGTTTACATCTGCTAGTCCCTCACTCTATTAGTCTTTGCCCTGCTTCATTCCGTATTCCAAGGCCAAATCTGCCTGTTACCCCAGGTGTTTCTTGACTTCCTACTTTTGCATTCAAGTCCCCTATAATGAAAAGGGCATCTTTTTGGGGTGTTAGTTCTAAAAGGTCTTGCAGGTCTTCATAGAACCGTTTGACTTCAGCTTNCTCTGATGCTGGGAGGGATTGGAGGCAGGAGGAGAAGGGGACGACAGAGGATGAGATGGCTGGACGGCACCACCGAGTTGATGGACGTGAGTTTGAGTGAACTCCAGGAGTTGGTGATGGACAGGGAGGCCTGGCATCCTGTGATTCATGGGGTTGCAAAGAGTCAGACATGACTGAGCAACTGAACTGAACTGAGTCCCTCACTTCCAGTCCTTCCTTCCCCCATGCCTCTTCCCCTTGGCAACCACAAGTCTGACCTCTATGTTTATGAGTCTGTTTCTGTTTCATAGACAGGTTCATTTTGTGCCATATTTTAGGTCCCACATATAAGTGATATTGTATTTCTTTCTCTTTGAAATTCACTTCACTTAGTATGCATCCATGTTGCTCCAAATGGCATTATTTCATCCCTTTTCGTGGCTGAGTAGTACTCCATTGTATGTATGTACCATATCTTCTTTGTCCATTCCTCTGTTGATGGAGATTAAGGTTGTTTCCATGTCTTGGCTGTTGTAAACAGTGCTGCTGTGAACATAGAAAAGCATGTTATGTTTTTAAATTAGTTTTGTCTGAGTATATGTCCAGGAGTGAGATTGTTGGATCATATGGTAACTCTTCTTTTAGTTTTTTGAGGAACTTCCACACTATTCTCCATAGTGGCTGCACCAATTTACTTTCCCACCAACAGTGTAGGAGGGTTAAACGCAGCATCTTTGTCCTCAAAGCCTAGCCCTCCTGCATCAACCCCAGCTCAAGGAACAGCACAGCACCATGGGGTTCCATGTGCAGAAATGGAGGAGTCACTCTTGGTATTCAGTACCCATCCCCAACCCCTCCTTTGAGTTCACAGCAAGTTGTGCCCACTTGCCATCTCAAACCTCTCTCTGACGCATCCCTTTCTTCCACTTCTGCTGCTTTTGTGCTGGTCCAAGCACCTGTCCTCTTTTGCCTGCACCATTGCAGCGAGCTCCTATTCATCTCTATGGCCACTTTGTTCCTGTCACATCCGCCAGAGGAATCTTCTGCAGCCCCGGTCTGTTCCCCAGGGTCAGAAAAGCTTGGTGGTGTCCCGTGATTCTGAGGCTAAAGTCCAGATCCCTTTGGGTGGCCTGGAAAGCCTCCAGTGTATCCGGCTCCCCTAGACCCCTCCTGCCTTCCTTGCTCCACCCTCCTCCCGTACTCTCTCTGTTCTGGCATCATCTTCCATGCCCAGGAAAGTGCAGTGCCCATTTCCCCTCACAGAGCTTTTGTTCACGCAGTTCCTGTTTGCTGGAACACCCTCCCTAACCATCCCTGGGCTCAAACCCACCCTTCATGTCTAAGCTGTGGAGCCTGTCCCCAGTCACCCTCCAAAAGCCTGAGTAAGTCCCTACTGTTTTCTAGCACTTCTGATCCCCACGCCATTTGGATGTCTGTTTTCCCCCAGGCTATAAACTGCATTAGCATGTAGCTCGCCTATCTTCGCTGGCTGTCCTGTGTCCAGCCCAGTCCATGGGACCTCGGAGACACTTGGGTGAGCATTAAATGTGCTAATGGAATGAGATGAAATAAATGGACAGCTGTGCCCTCTCTCCCAGTGCTCTTGTCCTCACCCATATCCGTTACTACCCTGCTTAACTGACAGCTTCCATTCAATCAGGCCTTTAAGAAACCCTAGTACCTGAGATGATGATAACAGCAAGGTTATGGGGAAAAGCTTCTCTTGTTCCAGTGAGAGCTGAGCTGCACCTTCAGGTGACCCCAACTCCGTCTTTGAAACGTGTCACAGGGCGTTTCACGTGGCTTCTTTGGTTGTGTTGAGAACTTATTTTAATCATTGACTCATTCGCCATGGGTGGTTTTTCACAGCCTGCTGTCTTAATACCTTGAAGACCATTGTTGCATAGGTTTCATTCAGTTCGGTTGTGGTTTCAGGCTGGAGGATAAACTGGCTCCCTGATACTCCATCTTGGCCAGAAGCCAGGAACCGTTTCATGGTGTTCGGTGTTTATTGTCACGGAGTTTGGCTGGTAATAAAAGAAAACTGGTGGGGCTGCCACAGTGAAGAGCTGGCGTGACTCGTTAGGACTGTGGTTCTCAGACTTGAGCCTCTATGGGACTCGTCTGAAAGCCCAGATGCCGGGCTTCCCCACCACACTGCTGATTTTCTGATTCAGTTGTTCCAGGGTGGGACCCAAGACTCTGCATCTTTCCCATGTTCACAGGTGATGTTGGTGCTCCTGGTCCTCAGACCACAGTCTGCATGTCAGTGCCTCCAGATAGGGGTCTGCAAACTTTTCCTGGAAATAGTAACTGTTACAGGCTTTGTAAGCCACGCACTCTGTCACAGCTACCCAGCTCTGCCTTGGTAGAGCAGAAATAGCTGCCAGCAATTTGTCAATGAAGTGGTATAAGCTGTGTTCCAATAAAACTTTATTGACAAAACACAGGCTCTAGTTTGCAGATCCCTGGTTTAGCAGAACCTGGAGTGTTGGCTCTGTTGGGGGTAGTACAGTGGGTGATTCCTATTCCCTCTCAGAGCAACGGGGAAGCTAGTAATTCTCCCACATGCCAGGCATTTGACCTCATGGGACGGTTGCTGTGCTCAGGACAACGTGGTAGGTAGGCAAGTTGATGTCTGCCTTTCTAGGCTGTATTTCTATCTGACACTGAAATAAAACCATGCCACAGTGGGCATATAAAGTAGGAAGAACCCCTCCTGTCTCCTCTCATGTAAGTATACCCAGGACTGGCTCCATAATTCGTAGGCCAAGTGCAAAATTGAAAATTCAGACACCCTTGTGCAGAAAGTAGAAAGAATGTCAAGATGGCAGTAGCGGAGCATTACAGTAAACCCAGGACCCCATGGGGCTGTGCCGGTGTACTCCTGTGAGGCTAGCCTAAACGCACAGCGTCACCATGGCCTCCACCCCCTACCTCTGCCAACACGTACCCATAGGTCAGAAGTGCTCTTGTAAGGATACTAACAGTATTGATATCATATTTTAGAAACATATTTAGCTTTTTCTTGCCAGCTTTTTGCAGCACTCTTGGTTCCTCTGGGATAAGTGTGTGGCATATGACCAAATTACCCTGTGTTCAAAGATATGTTACACAGTGTAAGGAGAGATGGTTTCTAAACTGACAGAAAATGTACAGTGGGGAGCAATCCATCCACAGCTGGTTGGATATCCACCAGAAATGCAGTTGTAGCCTTGTGGGTAACTGGCCAACCATGTTAGAATAAGCTCTGTATCCAGTTCTGTTATTTCCTATAATTTTTTCCCAGGATGTATTTCACAGGCTTTGGCTCCTGGTGGCCAGCAGGGTCCATAAGAGTTTTAGGTGTGCACATGCAACAGCCCTGACCAATATGGGACTTCTACAGGAGCCAGAGTTCTATGTTCATAAATAAAACCCACCAAAAACCTAAGAGCATTGGCTTCTGCTGAGAGAGTATGCTTCATTGAAGTGATCCCGAAAGTCTTGAGTCTCTGGTTTCCCCTGCTGTTCTAGAACTAGACCCCCAGCATGAGGGTATATAGTCCATGAGAGAGACAAATTGGAGGAAAATGTTAGCCTTGATCTGGTGGTGAACTGGGGACTGAAGACCATCATTCTTCTGATCTACCCTTATCTTTCTTGAGCCATGGAACAGCTGTGGCATTTCCTGTGAAAGAAGCAGACAGCTCTAGCCCATTTGTAGGAAAGATTTTGTGAAGTTGCAACCATGAATTTGGAAGGTTGAGTTCTCTTGTTAAAGGGTGAGTGCACTGCACTATAACACCTAACCCTAACCCCAGATGATGAGAAAGGATGTAGGCTTAGTAAGATAATGTACACCAGTAATATGCAGATTTCTTCAAATTTTATCAGACTATGTATCAGTGTCCCCATGGCAGCTGTTCACGTATTTGGCATCCTAGGTTTTACTGTAGAAAGCCTTTCAGGATCCTCTCCAATTTGAATTATATTTCCTCCTGTCCTTCTGTATCTCGCTCCTCCACCTGGCCATCACGGGCCCTCCAGCAGCCTGTCTTGGTAGTCATCATGATGTGCCATAGAAATTGTTGCTCATCTAACTGATCTCCTTGAAGGCAAGGAAGACGTCTTATTTTATGTTTGTATTCCCAGTGCCACCAACAGTGCTTATCACCCTCTAGATCTTCAAAAAGGACTGAATGAATGAAATCCAAAGTAAAACTCAGAACCTAGCTCATGTCACAAGAAAGTGAGTATGTGGCACGTCAAAATTGATCTTCCACAAGAGCAGTGTTCTCCTGTGAGAGAATCTCCTGTATCTCTTCTGTCCAAGATGGTAGCCAAAAGCCCATGTGGCTCTTGAGCATGTGAAACGTGACTTTCTACAACGGAAGAGCTGAAGTTTTGATTTTGAGTAATTTAAACAGCCACATGTGCCCAGTGGCCACCATCTTGGCCAGCACAGTCTCAAGGCCACACATCTCTATCCAATAAAGACCAGAGATAACTTCATTAGCCATGGAAGCAGGCATTCATCTTGTGCCTAACTTCATCATGGAGCCTGAGAATGGGAGATGTGGGGATGATACACCACCAAAAAAAAAGAAGTCTGTTTTCTCTCTTGTATGATGCAACACATATATCAAGGCCAGGAATTTTAGTTGCTGTTGGTTTGGGAGCCTGGAGAATTTGGACTTTTAGTTGCGTTCCTCTTACCTCACTTCAACCTGCTAGGAAGTCATAGGACAAAATGAGATTGACCTCCATCATCTGTGTTCACAAATCTCACATGTCTGAATCTCTTTAAGGTACCGACTTGCTAGTGGACTTGAACTGTATTGTGTACTGGGTCCCATTTTGGGCGGTTTCATCAATCCATTTCAGGGAGGTTGGTCTTGAAAGTAGCTGGTCATCTTTTGAAATGAAAGGAAGAACACTTTGTTATGAGGGCCTGGCATTTTTACTTTCCAATGAACTGAAGAGATATATGGGGTTATCTCCTAGGGTAGGTTTAAGCAAACGCTAGTTTAGCATGGAATGATCATCACAACAGAAGGACCTAGCTCCAGTGTTTTATGCTGGGTAGTCATTCCCTATCTACTGTAAAGGCTGTTTGGGGGAAAGAAATTTAACCACTTTAATGTGCTTTCCCTGAAGTCATGAACTGCTCTTGATTGCTGTTAAACATCATAATGCATTCAGAGTTCGATTTCCCTGACAAGCCATTTAGTTAAGGGACTGGATAGTATAAACAGGGACGGGAGGTCAGGAGAGGGACCAACATTACCCTCAGGCCTGCACTGCTCCACTGAAACGTAAAATGTCTCCGAACTGAAAATGTCACCTGACTCAGTCCCTGGGGAGGTCCTTATGGACATCTCAAGTCAAAGTTGATTTGAAAAATGAATGAGTTTAATTTCTCTCAGAATGAAGAGTGAACTGTGGCTCTCTCCTTCATTTCACCTCATGGATGCTCATTTTGTCCCCTCCCACCCCAACCCTGTTCCTTTCCCCTCTTCAAGTACTTAAAACGTCACCCACCAGTTCTGGATTCTTACTCTCAACATGTGCACTGGGCGGGGGCAGGTGGAAGCTGAGGAGGTGGGTTTGGGGGGCAAGTATGATTAAATTGCTTGTGCTGCCTGGCTCTGGGGGAACATTTTTATTTAAAAGCTAAGCTGATTTCTGGTATTGACATGAATGAAACCTGAGTGAGCCCATTTGAGTGGATCTGGGTGACTTGGTACTTCTAGGGACCCATATGCCCACCCCCTTTCCAGACTGATTCCCTTGATATTTTTCTGATCACAGCAATAGTATAATTACTGTATTTGACTCTTCTGGTTGCCCAGGAGGTCAGAGGCTGGGGATAGCCCTTGGCCGCTGTGAAAATCTGAAATAGCTACCTGAAACCCCATAAGGGTGAGGCTGGGGGGAACTTGACAGTCACTTGTCTTCATAGAACGGCAGCTTCACTGCAGTTCTTCTGACGTTGTTAGTGGGGTGATTGCTTCTCATTGTCACTTGAGCAGGGGTCCCCTAACCTCAACCCTGGGTCAATCAGGAAGTGGTAGAGTTGTGCCTTACTCCATAACAATTTGTTACTTAGCTGCTCTGCCACACACCCCGAGCAAATTAAGCTTCATTTCCCCTTGAAGCCCCCAGGTCCTCACCCACAGAAGGAGATGATGACAGCTCCCCTGGCCCCTGCGGTGCTGAGCTGTTACCCAAAGAACCTGTGGGACAGAGGGAAGAGTTACCTTCTCTGTTAATGCATGGTCTTCATGAAGTCGTAGGCGTTTTACCCTTACCAGCCGTGTTCTCTCTCCCCTGGGTCCAGGCTGCTTTGAATGCTGTATCAAGTGTCTGGGCGGAGTCCCCTACGCCTCCCTGGTGGCCACCATCCTCTGCTTCTCGGGTGTCGCCCTGTTCTGCGGCTGTGGGCACGTGGCTCTGGCAGGCACCGTGGCAATCCTGGAGCAGCACTTCTCCACCAACACCAGTGACCATGCCCTGCTGAGTGAGGTGTAAGTTGCCTCCTTCCTTTTAGAAGTGCATTTAAAGTGCCACAACCCCAGGAGGGCTGCAGAAAGGCTGCTGTGGGCGCCCCTGGGAGAAAATGGATGCCTTTCATTCACACTCCCCAGGGGCAGACAGGAAAAGGGCCAGGAAAGAAGGGAAGAGAAAGGGCCAGGAGTGCAGTGGGTGTTGGGGACCTGGGATAGGACTGCGCCTGGGGAATGGGACGGTGCACACATAAGACACAATGCACGGGTGGCCAACGGAGATGGTGGCAACACTGCCCATCCTCTCACCGAGGGTTACCACGGTCCCCGAGTAACAGATGCCCTCCAGTGCTGTCAGAGAAAATGGCTTAGCCTCACCCGAAGTCTACAGGAGCAGGACCTGGACGTTCATTCTTCAAGCAGAGGAAAAATCCCCGGGAACCCTCTAGTTCAGAAAAGGGGAAGTCTTAGGGGTATGGCCTCAGCCCTGCTGTCCTAGCATCCTCCTGAGTGTCCAACTCCCATGCATGGATTCTCATAAGCGTGCCTGCCTGGCAGCAGTGTATTGATGATTGTCTTTGAGTGTCTTCCCCTGCCCCTCACTGTTTGCTTTTTCCTTCCTTACTCCCAAAGTTTGACAGTCTTTAGGTGCCTTGTGATTGGGAGATACTTTTCTACCAGCCCTTTGAAAAAGGCAGGAATGAGTTTTTATGAAATAATAAGGGAAGCATGTTGGAAGAGTCCTTGAGAAATTTTATTTTTTATCTGTGAAATGATTCAAAGAAATCAGCAGTGGGGGAGGCTGTGAGGAGGATCAAGCAGGACAAAGGATTCAATGAGTACCAACTGGGTACAAAAAAAGACCAAGAAGTATTTACCATGACTGAGCCTCGGGAAAGCATGGTAAGGTAGTTTAATTAGCTGGTGATGTTGATAAGTGGCTCTCAAACTTGGAAGAATGTTTTTAAAAAAATCCAAAGGTCTGTGTTTCACCCCAGACTAATTTGAGTCATAATCTCTGGGGATAGGACCCAGGTACCTGTAGTCTCTAACTCACCAGCTGGTTCCACTGGGCAGCCAAAGGTTGTCATCTGTATTTCTGTTGGCTTTCATAGGACAAAATTAGATGTGAATTCACTTTTTGTATCTTAAACCTGCTTGATACATTATCACTTGTGTTATGACAGTGTCTTGTGCAGAAAGCGTTTGCCCAAGTTACTCCATAGAGAGGCCATGAATGCTTACTTAGGGGTTTTAGCAGAAAACCATTAAGCACAAAGCCTGGTTGGGAGACATTCTGATGTGGTGGAAGGAACAGGCCATCCACTGGACCCAAGTTGAAATGCTGGCTGTATGTGTGTCCTGGATGAGTGGCTGTAACTTGTCAATCTCTGCATTTACTTACATGCAAAGGAGTATCACCTAGTAAGTACTAAAAGTCCATCGGGGCCCCGCGCAAAGGAAACATCTCCCTCATCTGGGAAGTCGCCCACCCTTTGTAAGAAGGGTCCAGGTTGCTGTGGTCTGGGCAGGGGTGCCTGTCTGCGGCACCCCCACCGAAGCCATCAGTGGGTCAGCTGTCACAGGATGTCACTTACCCTGACGGCCTCCCTCCAGAGGCCAAAATCAGGCCGTGAATGTAACCACTTGGGATCTTCTTCTCACAGAATTCAACTGATGCAGTATGTCATCTACGGAATTGCATCCTTTTTCTTCTTGTATGGGATCATTCTGCTGGCAGAAGGCTTCTACACCACAAGTGCAGTCAAAGAACTGCACGGGGAGTTTAAAACAACTGCCTGTGGCCGGTGCATCAGTGGGATGGTGAGTATGCATGAAATGATACAAAATTCAAGTTTTTTTCTGTCTGGTATGGTTTTTGGCACCCGCTTCCCTTTGCTGACATGTGGTCTGTGATTGCATTCACTCAGCAAAGCTGAGGCATATGTGTGACCCAGTGGAACCTGACCAGTTCCTTCTCTGGCCTTTCACGGGCAGTGTTTGCTGACCTAGCGGAGGACAGAGCTTAAAAGGGGCTTGGTAAGAGACAGGGCCAGAAAGTGCTCTATCACAAAAGGAGACTCAGGGGTGGAGGGAGAGGTGGGAAGGAGGAATTTTTGGAGTTGCGCGGGGGCATTGAAGTGGGGTTTATAATGGCTTATACCAAGCAGCTGGATGTATGGGTCTGGCATTTGAAAACTGGTCGGATGTGAAGAAAACAGCTGGGGAGTTGAGAGAGATGCACTCACATGGAGGCAGAAAGTCATGGAAGGAGGAAGATAAACACACAGGCTGCAGGGCTGAGGACACCAACTGAGCTCTCTGCTGTCCTGAGGTGAGGACTCTTAAAGATGTAAAACCAAGCAAGACTAGAGGGAAATGAGCATTTGAGCAAGTTTACTGTGCACTAAGCTTGTGTTCATGGCTATTGTAAATGTAGTAAAGGTGCATCGAATGCTTTTTAGTAATTTCACAGGATCATGGAGCTACCCAGGTTCTTTTCCAGAAAGAGCTTCCTGTAGTGGTGGCTGTTCTACAGCCCATCTATTACGTAGAATAAAGGCCATTTGGAACAGAGTTCTAATGCAGTGGCCTGTGAGAGCATCCACACACCTTGGTAAGTGTGGAACTGATATTTACAAGGCACAGCTGAAGGAGGCCCTGTCCCAGCTAGCTCAGTGACCTTGGACAAGGGACAGCCTGCCTTGGCTACTTATGTCCTTACTAAATAGGGAACTGCGAAGTTCCAAAACTTCCCTGTATCTGCTGTGGTCCAGTGACTGCAGCCAGCAAGTTCAGTATTAGGAGAAATATATTAATTCTTCCTCCCAGGGATTGCACTGGTTGGTGAAGATTCTTTCTCCTTCTTGTCCTAGTTTGTCTTCCTCACCTATGTGTTGGGAGTGGCCTGGCTGGGTGTGTTTGGTTTCTCGGCAGTGCCAGTGTTTATGTTCTACAACATATGGTCCACCTGTGAAGTCATCAAGTCCCCCCAAACCAACGGGACAGCAGGAGTGGAGCAGATCTGTGTGGACATCCGGCAATATGGTACTTCCTATGCAGTCCGTGATTCGCGTTCTATGTGCATATGTGGGTCTAAATTATTACAGGGTTGTAATAATAATTCTAATAATCATTAGGATGGAGAAGAGCAGAATAAAGCAGAGAAGACTGAAGAAATGAGACTCTGGAGATCAGGGCATGAGACCCTAGAGACTTAGGAGAGGGACTCGGGAGACTTGGGAGACGAGACCCAAGACTGGAGACTTTGGAGATTTGGGATAGGAGACTCAGGAGAGGAGACTTAGGAGACTAAGGAGACAAGATGAGACTTAGGCTACTCAGGACAGGAAAGTCAGGAGACTCGGGAGACAACACAGTGTAGACTCAGGAGATGAGACTCTGGAGACGAGACCCTGGATAGCAGACTCAGGAGACAAGACCTTGGAGTCTTAGGAGAAGNCAGGAGAGGAGACTTAGGAGACTAAGGAGACAAGATGAGACTTAGGCTACTCAGGACAGGAAAGTCAGGAGACTCGGGAGACAACACAGTGTAGACTCAGGAGATGAGACTCTGGAGACGAGACCCTGGATAGCAGACTCAGGAGACAAGACCTTGGAGTCTTAGGAGAAGAGACACTAGAGACTCAAGAGACAAGACCCTGGAGAGCAGACTCAGGAGAGGAGACTTAGGGAGACTAAAGAGAGGAGATGAGGGTTAGGAGACTTAGGAGATGAGACCCGAGTGATTCAGGAGACGAGAGCCCCAGGTCTCAGGACAGGAGACTGTGAGGAGGAGACTCATGAGAGGAGATTTAGGCTACTCATGAGCAGAGAGACAGGAGACTCAGGAGAGATCTATAGCCACAGGAGATGAGACCCTGGACAGGAGAGTCAGGAGAAAGACCCTGGAGACTCAGGAGACGAGACTCTGGAGACAAGACCCTGGACAGGATACACTATCGACTCGGGATACCACACTCAGGAAAGGACACCTAGGATACTCAGCAGAGCAGATGAGGCTTCGGCTACTCAGAAGAGTCATGAGACTGAGCAGATGAGACTCAGGAGATGAGACCCTGGTGTCTCAGGAGCTCAAGAAAAGGGGACTCAGGAGAGGGTTAGGAGACTCAGGAGAGGAGACTTAGGAGATGAGACTCTGGAGGTTAGACCCTGAAGACTCAGGAGACTCTGGAGATAAGACTTAGGAGAGGAGAGAAGACCTAGGCTAGTCTTGAGAGGCGACTGTAGACACGACTCAGGAGATGAGATTCTGGAGACTTGGAATATGAGTGGAGACTTTGAAGATTCAGGAGAGGAGATGTGGCTCTAGATGACAACATAAAATCCAGGCATATTTTAAAGTCATCCAAAGGGACTCTAACAAAGCTGAGCGCTGGATACCTATTCAAACATATTTTTCTGCATGGGCACTTCACCTAAGTTGAGTTCATCTTGAGAGGCCACAGAAAGGGCCATGGCACCTCCTGTCCATCACTGCAAACCAGACATCCCTCCTGAATGAGAAAAGGCAGTTTTAGTAGTACTTCTGTCCACGATGGTGGAAATCCTGTTCTTGGCAGATCAACTAGGGGAAAAAAGTTTTCCATTAGAATTGAAGAGGAAATAATTGTTCTTTCAGAGCTTTTCTAAAAGAGGTTTCTTCCTGTCTGGCTTATCCTCAGCATCTTACCTTGAACCATAATATAAAACTTAACCTAAAATGCCCCTTGCACTGAGCTCTTCTCATAGAGCCAAAGGTTCAACTACACTGTTCTTTAGAATAGATGGAAAACAGAGACTCAAGTTGATTTTTAAAATATTTATAAATGAATATCTAGGTGCATGTATCATTTCCCTACTCTTCAGCATTCACTACAAATGTCATCAGTAATCATTTTAAAAAATCTTCTGTTCTTGAAATCAGTGGTTTCATCATTTCCCATTCTCCTGAAACAAAGACTTACTATTAGTCCATAACAAAGGTAGAAGGAATAGTTTTTAAGTATCTTCCTTTCTGATCTCCTGGGAGACAAGAGAACTTGATGTGTGTTTCATATTTAAGGGCACATCGAGGCGTTAATGACAGAAAAAGCAGCAGCCGCCATGTGGATGAGGTGACCACAGAGGGGAGTTGGATACAGCAAGGACACCACAGGCTGAGCTGGCCTCACACTGTGGGGAAGTACAGTGGTTTTCCAAGCCTCCAATTGGACTTTCAATCCAGAAGTAGTTCTGAAATACTTGTAAAACACAACAAAAAGGAATAGAAAAGCAAAGACATACAAAATGGAAGTGCAGATTACAGAATATAAATAAATTCCTCACAAATTGCCAGGAACATTTCTGAGCATAGCCTCTCCCTTTCAGAATGGAGTCAGGGCCAACCATGGTGAAAGAGCTTGAGGAGCAAGGCCGCAGACCATGAAGTTCAGGGCGAGATGTGTTTGGCTTCAGGAGGAGGAAATGCCTTATAAGGGTGTGGGGGTTGTCCTGCAGCTGTTGAACTGGAGTTCATGAATATCAGCTCAACTAACCAAAGTATAATTGGTCTAATTCTCTCATGGACTAGTTGCCTTTGCTTTTGCCCTGTTGTCCAAATGGGACTTTTTATTATTCCAGAAAGTTTCTTCTGCAGAGGGCAGATACATCAATTGTTGATGAAGAGCATAGCACGTGACTGTGTTGTAACTGCTTCTGAAAGTGGAGGGGCCCAGTGCAAGCAGGGGCACTGGCATTTGTGCTAATCACTAACCTTCTGCTGGGATTCACTTTCTAGGAATCATCCCTTGGAATGCTTTCCCAGGAAGAATATGTGGCTCAGCCTTGGAAAACATCTGCAACACCAATGAGGTAGGCCCCGGCGCCTCAGCTGGTCCTAGACAACCACTGGGCACTTCAGGCTGAGGCAAAGGGTCCTCCTAGGGAGAAAGACCACGAGAGGGCTCTGAGCCACCATTTTCTACCTAGACAACGGCCCTGTCCCATGGCTGAATCCAGAGTGACGGTCCTGCACCGCCAGACAGCTTTCTCTTTTGGCGATATTTGGAGAGTGATCCCAGTCCTGCCCAGTCTGAATATATCTCGATTCTTCTCTTTCATCTTCAGATCGTTTTTCAAAGTAGAACATTTGTCACAGGACCAATGTAAATTTTCCGAGAGGATTGCCCTCAATTTGTATACAACTGAATTTTTATACATTGGCAACTTAGTCTTTTGTTTAGACTGAGTTGCTGCTATTGCTTATTCATTCTTACTTGCCAGTAAATCCTGACACACTATGGTTGAAAAATCTCTCTGCCCTAGAATAGTCTTCAGGCATTGGCTTATAACTGTATATAAAAGCAGATTCTCAAATGCACTGGTGGGAGCTTGCATTTAAGACGATCCTGACGTGGTTTAGGAAGTAAGGAACAACCGCAATAATCAGGGCCCGCCTACCTGGCTGCTGGGTGTGTACATCCATGATCTGGGCCACAGGTGGCAGGCATGCAGGAGCAGGATAATACCCTGTTCGTGGGGAGCAGCCCCAGCTACTCCCATGTAATTGGCCTGGGGTACAGCCTCTTGCCAAGTTCTGAAAGCTCCCCAGGTAAGCCCAGCATGTGCCCGGCCTTCAGAAATCAGCCCTACAGAGGAAAAGGGAGTGCGCCCAGAATGGAGGAGACTATCACTCCCCCACAGAATGCTCACCTTGGTGCCCGGTTCTCTCCTAGTTCTACATGTCCTATCACCTGTTCATCGTGGCCTGTGCCGGAGCTGGCGCCACCGTCATTGCCCTGGTGAGTGCTTGCCCCCTTCCCTGCAGGCACCATCCTAACAGATTTCCCTTCCAGCCAACACACCTGGGACTCTGCCTCGGTTCAGGTGCCCCTATGTAAACGTACCCTGTGTCTAGCTTGCAGGAAGGACAAGGTGCTGGTCTTGGCATTCATGGTAGGTGATGAGATTCAGATTCAGTGGGAAGAATCCTTTTGCCTCTGTTTAAAGGCATCTTGTGGGGTATACATTGCTGATTCATGAACAGTGTACCCACAGCCAGCAGCAGTGTGCCTCAGGCCTGACTGGAGCTTGCTGAACACATGTATTTTTTCCGTCAGGCCCCCTGCAGTCTCCCTGCGCTTAGGAACACTAGACAGCCCTTTAGCACTCTCATGAGGGACCACAGAAAGAGTGAGGTCACAAAAATGCAAAAACCAGGGCACATGATGAAAAAGACGCTTGTTTATAGCTTCCCATAGCTGCCAAGGCTGCCACAGTTGCCTTGGGCATATCAGCTTTTCTGCATTCTGTGTGTCCGCGTGGCCGTGAGTGCTGACCTGAGAGTTAGGGAAATTTTAGCACAAGGATAGAGTCAAAAATACGGAAGATGCCACCACACAGGCGTGTGTCTGTGTGTATCCACGTGGACCAAAAACTTGGGAGGGCTTGGCTTGTGGTGTCCAGAGCTCTAAGGTGGGTAGAGGAAGGGGGATCCTCAAGTGCTGAGAAATAAGGAAGTGAGTCCTTCAGAGTTTGTCCAGCCTTTGATGTCATCCCTCCCCACGTGGAGGCAACCCTCTGTTCCCTCAGGATGGGGACCTGTTCTCTGGGCTGATGACTTATATTGTATACGTGAGACTCCAGAAACTTGAGTGTGTGAGATATAATGGGCTTACAAATGGCAAAACAGAAACACCCTAGGCTCTGAGCTGGCTCCCATCCCCAGCTGAGTTTAGAAGTGTCGGGGCAGAGGCCCGCACTGCCTATATCTTACTGTCCTGTTCTGTTCTCTTCCACCAGCTGATCTACATGATGGCTACCACATATAACTATGCGGTTTTGAAGTTTAAGAGTCGGGAAGATTGCTGCACTAAGTTCTAAGTTGCATAAGGCCAATAAGGAGCTTTAGAGAGCTATATTCTGTAGCGTGAAGTATCACTGACCCCCAGACTAAAGCAGAGCCTAGGCTTCTGCAGTTTTGTTACAGTAATTTGTAAATCGCTTTAGTCAACTCATTTTGCATGGTAGATTACTCAAATGACTTACCGTACATGAACTCCAAAATGATGATGAGATCTGGCTATTTCCACATTGTGGAAAGGATTCAGTTATTTTCTGACATTGGTGAGCAGCCACTGAAAAACAATGTCTTTGTTTTTTAACAGAGTTCCTTGAACTTAAACTCTGAGTAGTATCTCTAAGTGAAGTATTAAAACTGGAATACCTGTGTTTTCCATTATTTTTGCTTGCTTGATAACCCATTTCAGTAATGAACACACGTGCTGAAGATGAATTGGAAGAGAACCGTTTTCATCTGGATTTGGTCTTCTCAGACTCTGTCTGGAAAATATTTTATAAATATTTTAAAAATCTGATTACAGTATTTTTTAACGATTATAGGGCTCACTACCAAATAAATGCCTCTCAAATAAGCTGACGAAAATTTGAAGAAAAAGAGCTTATTATCTCTCAAAAAGTATTTATATGTAGTTTTATTTTTACACAACACCGTCAGTCCTTTCAGAGCCCACAGAATGGATAACCTCACAGTGTTGGATTGGGGTGAGTAGTAACTGATTCCTCATAGCCATTTCTCAAACTGCACGTAAGATTCTAATGGGGAAAGTAATTGTGCTTGGATCTGAAAGTCTCCAATATGTTGAGAAGGAAATATAAGGAACTTGATATATAGATTTTGCAGGAAAGATGAGGAAAATAAGCAGGAAAGAAGCATTTGCCACATCAAACTGTAAAGAATGATCATAACGATTTTGACGTTTTGTGAAATGAAATCACGGCAGTTATACACGAAAACTAGTTTCACTACTAAAAAGTGTGTTAACACAGAGACTGCATGCTTTGCTGATAGTTCTTAATTTTGGTTTTGGCAGTCACTTAATTTTTCCATGTTAAATATGTAGTTTTATATTATTTACTCAAAATAAACACCGTTCACACTTTCAGGCCTTTGGGGAAATTGATTTTTGTCCACAGATAGGAAAGATCTTTGCACGACACTCATTCCAAAATAACCGTACAGCGTGTTTCTGAACTTTTGCCTTCGTTTTTCAAGTGACTCTTAAAATGGTAAAATGCACCCTGTCGTTTTCATTTTTGCCTTTTCTTAACAGTAACTTGGGCCATTTTCTCTTGATTCATTATATTTGTTTACTAACTTTTTTCACCTTTTAATATGAAGCGTCCTAGCAGAGCTTGCACTCAGTCTCCGATGCCTCTGATAGCAGAATGAGTATTAATCCAGAATAACCCTCTCCATTTTTACAGCACAGAGCGTCTAATCTGCCTTCACAGCTCGCTTTGCCTTCTCACATGCTCACTAGCCATCATGCTCACCCTTCTTTTCCAGATCCACTTCCTCATGATACTGTCTTCTAACTGGGCTTACTTAAAGGATGCAAGCAAAATGCAGGCTTACCAGGATATCAAAGCAAAGGAAGAACAGGAACTGCAAGATATCCAGTCTCGGTCAAAAGAACAACTCAATTCTTACACATAAATGTTTGCCAGAGGGTCTCAGCCAACGAATTTACAGCTCTGACAAATCATCAGACAGCTGCTCTGCAGTACAGATGTGTACCCCACCAAACAAACTCACGTAGAAGTCCAAACACTTCACTGTCTGTCTCAAGCTGCTGGGATGTATTTCTAGGAAAACCTTCCAGTAGGTAACTCTTTTTCTTTACAGCAGATATTGGAGGTTTCATGGGAGCCATTTTAAAAGGCAACACTTCAACAAAATGAATATTTATCCTTTTGAAATTTGTGGCATGTTCACAATCCTACCAAGACAGGCTGTGAGAACACGCTACCCCTTGATAAGGACCATGCCATAACAGCATCAGGCGGTATGACCACACATTCACTTCTACCATCTGTCCTCAAACACATCTAAATAGGAACTAAAATGGAATTGATGTGACATT
Organism: Neotragus moschatus; assembly: GCA_006410615.1. Classification (NCBI taxonomy): domain Eukaryota; kingdom Metazoa; phylum Chordata; class Mammalia; order Artiodactyla; family Bovidae; genus Neotragus; species Neotragus moschatus. The sequence goes on from SJYA01003372.1 coordinate 1,694,860, forward strand.
GCATTTCTGACAGCTGACATGTATGAAACTGTGGCTCAAAGATAAAGTGATTCTTAGAGTTGACCCTTGTAAGAAAAATATTAGCTGACCTCTCCACCCCTCTTAAGTCCAGGACATACTAATTTCCTGGTCCAATCAGAAATTGTTTTTTTTTTTTTTTTCTTTCCCTCAAGAATGCTAAAATGAGCCCATTATAATAATTCTGCATTACCTACCATGGATGAAGCTAGATTCAGACTGACAAGCTATCCAAAATCAATTTTGTAATAGATTTCTTTTATATAAATGTCAGCTTTGCCTTAATGAGTATTTGTTTTCAATTTCTAAGAACTTAAAATAGGTAACCCCAAATCCTTCAAAGAATTTTGTTCCACAAATGTTTTTCTTAATGAAGAAGTGTTACCTTATTAAAATGACTACCACTCAAAACCATTTTTATGTGGTCTGAATAGCAAGTTTACAATTTCATACCAACTACCCAAAACCTAATTACCAACAGACCACAGACCTCCTACTTTTATAGACTTGAATACTGAATTAATTTCAATTAGGTTTGGTATTTATTTCACATTTTCTTATCTAAATCTTAAGTTTCCTGGAATAAAGTTCAATATTCAGGAAAAGAAAAAAAAAAAAACCCAAATGCTTGAGTTTAAGCCATCTTCAAAAGAAACTTGCCTTCTAAATCATTGTGTTTCAGAACATTAAGTGACTATAGGTATTGGGTGTTAGTGATGGTAAACTTTGTGTTGTTCCTTATGAAATGATACATATAACTGTTGGGTGCATCAGTGCTTTTAAAGGGGGCTGCATAATATAATAGGGTTAACTATGTATATTCATGTTAAGAATTAACTTGTGGTTTGGCTGTTTCCTGGATTTTAAACATATCCACGTACAGAAATGTGTTAAAATGAAAGGAAGCATACCTTTATCAGATGCTATTAAAATTGAATAGCAAGTATAATATTTCATTTGGATTCTTTTTGTTGCTGTTGTTGTTAATGCCTAAAAATGCCTATTTGGATCTTGATTATTTTTTCTTTTTCTAAATCGGGAGACGATCTCTTCTGTGTAGAACAGTTGTTCCAGAATAGCTTGGTGTTTTGTTTTCCTGTTGCATGACAGACCTAAATATTTTTTCCAGCAGTGGAGGTGCTGTTTGAGTCCAGTGTTCTAGAAGAGGCAGTGTCTAAAGCCTAATTTTACTTTTCTAATTCTGGTAGCTCTTACCAGGAATTTTTGAAAGTTTTGTTTAAGTAGTCTAATATTTTTTATGTAAAGAGCATTAAATTTTGCTATGTATAAATTTTTGTAACCTAACAGTGAATCAATATTTTCTATCAGTGCCAAGGGCTTCCTGTAGTTCTATTCAAGTGTTACAATAAATATTTGTAGATAATAGTCAATACCTGTGTATGCTTATTTTAAAGATCTATTTAGGTGGAAATAGCTGTGGATGTATTACAAGAAATGAAATAAAAATTATAGCTTCATTCACTTGCCTTTTTACCATACATATATATACTCTCTCTCTGTCCTCGGTATGGTGTCATTTTTAAACAATATGCATAATCAAGATTCTACATTGGTATGGAAATCAAGTTTCCAAGTGCTATGTGTTTCATTTCTGACAGAAGCCTCTTTTAAAGCAAGAGCAATTTGAGAAAACACTGTAACCCACTGGGTGGTATCAATTGCCACTAACACTTAGGTATGAAGCTAGTCAGAAAAATTATATACCAATTTATGGGATTAATACAAAGCTTTCTGTTTGGAGACAGTGGGAACAGTGAGGAACCTTCATAAAGGTCCACGTAACACTGGCTGTTTTACCAACTGAAGATACCACAGTCTATTCAACAACAGGGTCCTACTGTATAGAGTACAGGGAACTATAATCACTGTGTAATAAACTATAAAGGGAAATAAGAGTCTGAAAAAGTATGTATAAAAAACACATGTTTATATATATATACACACACATGCATAACTGAATCACTTTTGTAACTATCACTAACACTGTAAATCAACTATATTTCAATTAAAACAACTAAGCCGCAGAGCTAGATTTCTTACTTAGGACTTCATTTTATAATCTCTTTCAGCTACTTACCTGTCATGACTATACATGTGGACTGTCTATATCTGACCTTTCTGAGTAAGGACTGGCTTTTGGCACTACTGACGTTTCTAAAGGAGGCGCTGCCTCTGGATTATCACCCTTCCCTCATGCACAGCAGGAGAACATCAGCAGTCCAATTATTATGCTGTTGGTCACACAGCTTAACACCTGTTTATGGAGCTTTGTGTGCAGTTATTTCTTAAGTTAATCAGATCACAGGTACTATCTAAAATACTGACAGATATCCTGCCACAAAATGTAGAGGTTTAAAAGTAAGTTTTCCCTTTTTCTAGTTACACATTGTGAAAATTAATTTCTAAGGAATGAAAATCAAGTCAAAATTACATGGGACTCACCTACTCATTTAATAACAAGCAAAATACTCTACATTGAAACAATCCTTTTAGGGCTAACAGTTCCTAATCCAGGCAAACCTCAGAGACACTGCAGGTTTGGTTCCATACCACTGCGATACAGCAAATGGTACAATAAAGAGTAACATGAATTTTTGGACTTCCCAGTGCATATAGGTGTTCTACACCACAGTCTATTAACACGTGCAGTAACATTATATCTTAAAAAACAACATATATACCTTAATTAAAGGATACTTCACTGCAGAAAACACTATCCATCACTTGACCTTTCAGTGAGCTGTCATCTTTCTGCTAGCAGATGGTTTGAAATACCGTTCAGTTCCATTCAGTCGCTCAGTCGTGTCCAACTCTTTGCGACCCCATGAATCACAGCACACCAGGCCTCCCTGTCCATCACCATCTCCCGGAGTTCACTCAGACTCANAACCTTCATAAAGGTCCACGTAACACTGGCTGTTTTACCAACTGAAGATACCACAGTCTATTCAACAACAGGGTCCTACTGTATAGAGTACAGGGAACTATAATCACTGTGTAATAAACTATAAAGGGAAATAAGAGTCTGAAAAAGTATGTATAAAAAACACATGTTTATATATATATACACACACATGCATAACTGAATCACTTTTGTAACTATCACTAACACTGTAAATCAACTATATTTCAATTAAAACAACTAAGCCGCAGAGCTAGATTTCTTACTTAGGACTTCATTTTATAATCTCTTTCAGCTACTTACCTGTCATGACTATACATGTGGACTGTCTATATCTGACCTTTCTGAGTAAGGACTGGCTTTTGGCACTACTGACGTTTCTAAAGGAGGCGCTGCCTCTGGATTATCACCCTTCCCTCATGCACAGCAGGAGAACATCAGCAGTCCAATTATTATGCTGTTGGTCACACAGCTTAACACCTGTTTATGGAGCTTTGTGTGCAGTTATTTCTTAAGTTAATCAGATCACAGGTACTATCTAAAATACTGACAGATATCCTGCCACAAAATGTAGAGGTTTAAAAGTAAGTTTTCCCTTTTTCTAGTTACACATTGTGAAAATTAATTTCTAAGGAATGAAAATCAAGTCAAAATTACATGGGACTCACCTACTCATTTAATAACAAGCAAAATACTCTACATTGAAACAATCCTTTTAGGGCTAACAGTTCCTAATCCAGGCAAACCTCAGAGACACTGCAGGTTTGGTTCCATACCACTGCGATACAGCAAATGGTACAATAAAGAGTAACATGAATTTTTGGACTTCCCAGTGCATATAGGTGTTCTACACCACAGTCTATTAACACGTGCAGTAACATTATATCTTAAAAAACAACATATATACCTTAATTAAAGGATACTTCACTGCAGAAAACACTATCCATCACTTGACCTTTCAGTGAGCTGTCATCTTTCTGCTAGCAGATGGTTTGAAATACCGTTCAGTTCCATTCAGTCGCTCAGTCGTGTCCAACTCTTTGCGACCCCATGAATCACAGCACACCAGGCCTCCCTGTCCATCACCATCTCCCGGAGTTCACTCAGACTCACCTCCATCGAGTCGGTGATGCCATTCAGCCATCTCATCCTCTGTCGTCCCCTTCTCCTCCTGCCCCCAATCTCTCCCAGCATTAGAGTCTGTCCCAATGAATCAACTCTTTGCATGAGGTGGCCAAAGTACTGGAGTTTCAGCTTTAGCATCATTCCTTCCAAAGAAATCCCAGGGCTGATCTTTAGGATGGACTGGCTGGATCTCCTTCCAGTCCAAGGGAATCTTAAGAGTCTTCTCCAACACCACAGTTCAAAAGCATCAATTCTTCAGTGCTCAGCTTTCTTTATAGTCCAACTCTCACATCCATACATGACCACTGGAAAAACCATAGCCTTGACTAGACAGACCTTTGTTGGCAAAGTAATGTCTCTGCTTTTCAATTTGCTATCTAGGTTGGTCATAACTTTTCTTCCAAGGAGTAAGCGTCTTTTAAATACTGTTAGAATTACCAAAATGTGACACAGACACAAAGTGGGCAAATGCTGTTGGAAAAACAGCAATAACAGATTTGTTCGGGTTGCCACAGACCTTTAAGTTATAAAAATCTTAGTTATCTGTGACATGCAATAAAGCAAAGCACAATAGAAGGAGGTTTGCCCGTTTCAAGATTTAAAGGAGGCAGTATGCTTTGTGAGTACTGTCTTGTCCTAAACGGTGACAGCTTCTGCTAGCCAGTGCAGGGTTACTTTGTTTTTGGCAGTGTGTGAAAAATTACAAATTTTACTTAAGGTAACTTTTTCAAAGTGAGTGTTAGGATGAGTAAAACAACAGAAAGTTTTGAGGAAAAAAAAAATACAAAGAAAGGTCAGTCGGGTTTGGTTAAAAAAAAAAAAAAAAAACGCTTTTTCTCAACTGCCCCTCCATCTTCCTGTTTCCTATCTATATACTTACCTACCTGGGGAGGATTTGAACAGACTCCATTTGGGGCGTCTTGGGGAGGCAGGAGTAGGCAGCCTGCAGGGGAGCGTGTCACATTTAGAAGGCTGTATTCACTCGCATGGGGGATGATGTGACCACCTGCCGTGCTGCATAAATAGAGATGACTTACTGCTCTTGAAACAGACCCTAACCTCATCTGGTGTAATAAGAATACTGTTTAGAATTTAAGTTGACTGACAGAGGAAAAAAAAAAAATACAGAAAGAAATGAAGCTAACAAACCTCAAGCTAGAAAACTGAAACAACACAATAAATGATTTAGACAAGGGCTTTGAAGATAGAGAAGGGGAGGGGAAAAGTAATACTAGGAAGTGTTAAAAGTTATCTGAGGGTTTAGGACTAAGGCCATGACATAGGAGGCTCCTGAACTCCCCCTCCTCCCATGGACACATGGCACAGGCCACTGCACACCGAGCAGGTTTTTCTAAAAGAAAAAACTAGCTGGGCTACTCTTACACAACGAGCAGAAAACACTCACATTGAAATGGACAGGAAAGGCTCAGACATAAGACTTACCAGAAACCCTAACTCTGGCACACCACCACACAATCTGGTGGGCACTCCCACCTCCACAATTCACCTTGAAGAGCAAAGGGTTTGGACTCCACATCTAGCACTTCCCCTTTTTATGACACCTACAGAACAGACCATGCCCCAAACACCTTGTTTTAAGGTGTTTTGTGGTGTCCAAGAAACCCACATGGCTGTCACAGCCAGTTCTTACCCAGCTCAAGAGGACTCAGCAACTCCCGAGTCTCCCTGAAAAGGGTCTATTTACATATATTAAAAGGCTGCCTAAAGTCAGGCTTCTAATTTAGCACAGAGGGCACTGCCATCTCCCCCAGAGACCAAGAAAGCCACTGCATCCATGCTCTGCCTGCTCCAATCACCCATGTCTCCAGGGAGGAGCTGGTACACTGATCTGTGTTCCAGCATCGGCACCTGCCATCCAGGGGACAGATCTGAAGACTATCTGGCTCTGACAGTCACCAGGACTGGCATTCACAAGGCCTACAGGATGTAGCAGCAGTTCTTACCAGGCACTGGAGTACGAGTACCCCTGCAGCTATGCACCCAGGCCAAGTGCAGAGGGAGCAGGCAAAAACCACTAGCTTCCAGGATCAGACCTAACTGCTCACTTTCCCAGCTGCCATCTGAGAGGTCAGTTTCCCAATCAGCCTGCATCTACGTGCTGACTGTGATCTTCCCCACTGCTGCACTGACCAGTCCTGACAACACCCTCAACTACTAAGATGCACCAAGAACAAAGAAGGTAGCTTGGACTACCATGAAAGTTTGAGAAGCAACCAAAAGCTTGGGCTGTGCTGAATGACAAAGTTATCTCCCACAGAGACCACTCTGTTGAGACTGGGAGAGGTGACTGTTTTATCCAATGTACAGAAACCAACACAGACAAAGAAAATGAAGAAAAAAATATACTATATTCCAAATGAATAAAACTACAGAAATAGACTTTAATGAAATGGAAATAAGTGACTCACCTGAGAGTTCAAAGTAACAGTCATGCAGATGCTCAATGAGATTAGGATAACAATGCATGAACAAAGTAAGAATTTCAAACAGTATGTCTAAAAGCACCAAACAAATCACATAATTGAAGAATAACTGAAAAATTCGACAGACAGGTTCAACAGCAGACTAAACAAATAGGTAAGCAAATTTGAAGACAGTCATTGGAATTTATCCAGTTAGAAGAGCAAATAGGAAAAAAATGAAAAAGAATTAAGATAATTTAAGGGACTTACAGGACACCGTCAGGTAAACCAACTATATAGATTATAGAGGTGAATGAAGGAGACAAGAAAGGGGCAGAAAATTTACTGAAACAAATAATGGCTGAAAACTTCTTTAATACGGGGAAAGAAATATTCAGATCCACAAAAAAAAAAAAAAAAGAATCCAAAGAGATATAAACACTGAAACACAATATTTTGTTTGTTTGGCTGACCAGGGACTGAACCTGCAGTGGAAGCATGAAGTCTTAACTTCTGGACTTCCAGAGAAGTCCCCAAGATACATTAATTTTGAATCATCAAAAGCTACAGACTAGGAAAGAATCTGGAAAACATCAAAGGAAAAACAACTTCTTACATATAAAGGAATACCTGGAAGACTATCAGCAGAAACTGCAAGCCAGAGGATATTGAAATGATGTATTCAAACTGTTCAAAGAGAAAAAGTTCCAAGCAAGGATACTATACCCAGTTAACCTGTGCCTCACAACTAAAGTTGAGAGAGATTTCCCAACAAGCAAAAGCTAAAGGGAGTTCATCACCACCAGAGCAGTCTTACAAGAAATGTTAAAAAAAGTTCAAGCTAAAATGAAAAGATGCTAATTGGTGACAGAAAACCTATCAAAGTACAAAATTCACTGGTAAATATAAAGTCAAAATACTCTAATGTTGTAATGGTGGTAGGTAAATCCCTTGAAACTCTAGCGTAAAAATTAAAAGACAAAAGGATTGAAAATAACTATAATTTGTCAGTGGATACATGATGTAAAAAGATATAAATTGTGACATCAAATACAAAATGGGAAGAAGTCTATAAATGTACAGCCTTCGTATATGTTCAAAATTAAATTATCATGTTAAACTGTTATATGTTTTATGTAATCCCCAGGGTAACAGCAAAGTGAAAAGCTATAGAAGATACACAAAAGATAAATCTACTTATAACAGAAAACCATCAAATCACAAAGAACACAAGAAGAAAAAACAAATGAATACAAAACAATAAAAAAATTAACAAAATGTCAAAAGTTAACATACCTATCAAAAATTACTTTAAAGGGACTCTGAAAAGCAGAATGAACTGAATCACTTTTCTGTACACTTGAAACTAACATAACATTGTACAGTAACTTTACTTCAATTAAAAAAATAGACAAATGGATTGAAAAAAAAACAACAAAAAAAGACCCATAAATAATGTTGCCCACAAGAGACTCACTTTAGCTTTAAGGACAAACCAGACTGAAAATGAAGGGAGAAGACTGCTGGCAACTCATAAGCAGGATGCATCTGGATGGCTGGGCAGATACTTGTTGCTGGTCCCGATCTTCCTGGTGCACATTTCTCTACTTGGGGTTGACTGAGAAGCTGGCAAGATTATTTCTGAATGTCCCTGGATGGGGTATGACTGCCGGGTAGAGGACAGATTCCTCCCTCCCCAGCACACCTCCTGACCCATGCTTGGCTGATTCCGGGGACTGGAGTTCACTTCCAAGTTTCACCGTAGGTCAGCCTCAGCCAGCCCAAGGATGTTGAGCAACTGTCACCATCACCCTCGGTCAGTATCACACTTTGTGCACGTGTGAAGAAAGTTTCCCTTTATCCCCCCCTCCTCGCTGCCACCACAACAAAAGAACATCCATAAATGACACAAATAAAAACATAGTAATACTGAAAAAAAATTTTTTTAAAGCAAACAGAGGGGAAAATTCTATGCAAATAGAAGCCAAAATAAAGCAGAGGTGCTGTACTTTTATCATACAAAGTAAACTTTAAGCCAGAGAGTGTAACAATACACAAAGGAGGTCATAATGTAATGATATAGAGGTCAGTTCAGCAAAACATGTAACATTTGTAAATATGCAACCAATATAAAAGCACCTATATTACAAAGTACAGTAATCAAAACAGTATAATACTGGCATAAAAACACACACAGATCAACAGAACAGAATATGGAACCCAGAAATAAACCTATGTATATATGGTCAACTGATTTCCAACAAAAGAGCCAAGACTATGTAAGAGGGAAAGAACAGTCTCATCAATAAGTGGTGTTGGGAAAATTGTATAGGCACATGCAAAAGAATGAAACCTGACCCCTATCTCACACCACACATGAAGATCAACTCAAAATGGATTAAAGACTTGAAGACATCAGACCTGAAACCATAAAATTCCTAGAAGAAAACATACAGGGAAACATACTGGTTTGGATGAGGACTCTGATTTCACACCAAAAAGAAAAACAAACAAGCGAGAAATCAAACACCTTTTGCACAGCAAAGAAAATAATCAACAAAATGAAATGGTAATCTATATAATGGAATATTTACAAACCATGTTTCTGATAAGGGGATAATTTTCAAAATATATAAAGAACTCCAATAACTCAGTCCAACAACTCCAACTCTCACATCCATACATGACTACTAGAAAAACCATAGCTTTGACTAGATGGACCTTTGTTGGCAAAGTAATATCTCTGGTTTTTAATATGCTGTCTAGGTTGGTCATAGCTTTTCTTCCAAGGAGCAAGTGTCTTTTAATTTCATGGCTGCAGTCACCATTTGCAGTGATTATGGAGCCCAAGAAAATAAAGTCTGTCACTGTTTCCATTATCTCCCCATCTATTTGCCATGAAGTGATGGGACCGGATGCCATGATCTTAGTCTTCTGAATGTTGAGTTTTCAGTCAGCTTTTCACTCTCCTCTTTCACCTTCATTAAGTCTCTTTAGTTCCTCTTTGCTTTCTAAGCCATAAGAGTGGTATCATCTGCACATCAGAGGTTACTGATATTTCTCCTTACAATCTTGATTCCATCTTGTGATTCATCCACCCTGGCATATCACGTCATGTACTCTGCATATAAGTTAAATAAGCTGGGTGACAATATCAGCCTTGACGTACTCCATTCCCTGATTCTGAAGCAGTCTGTTGTTCCACGTCTGGTTCTAACTGTTGCTTCTTGACCTGCACAGAGTCCTCAGGAGGCAGGTAAGGTATTCTGGTATTCTCATCTCTTTAAGAATTTTCCATAGTTTGTTGTGATCCACACAGTCAAAGGCTGAAGTAGAAGCAGATGAAGCAGAAGTATTTCTGGAATTCTCTTGCTTTTTTTTTCCAGAATGTTTTTCTGGAATTCTCTTGCTTTTTCTATGATCCAGCAGATGCTGGGGCAATTTGATCTCTGGTTCTTCTGCCTTTTCTAAATCCAGCTTGCACATCTGGAAGTTCTCGGTTCACATACTGTTGAAGCCTAGCTTGGAGAATTTTGAGCTAGCATGTGAAATGAGTGCAATTGTGCAGTAGTTTGATCATTAGAAGCCTAAGGAATAATAAACACCCTCAAATCTCCTTCCCGTTTTAGTATGGAGCTTAATGGCCAAACAAGCATCACCAGCAAAGACAACTAGCCCAATCTGAATATGTAAAGGGGAAGGAATACTCTAGGGTTTCACTGGAAAGACAGAATAGACAGACCCTGCCTGTGTTATGCTCTGGGTGACCACTGGTTAGCACTGAAACTCTAGAATAGAAAAACATGTGTTTGTATTTTCAGGGACAAACCATAAGGAGAATGCCAGGGAAGATGGCCTCCTGTTTGACAGGTGGGAACCCAACACTTAAGAGGAAGGGACACAACTGAAAGTTCGAAAAGGGAGGCCTAGAACTTGACCAATAAGATAAGTTCTCAATAAGATATAACCTAAGACAAAAATGGAGAAAAAAATTAGCTCATTTCAGTGCAATGAAAGGCCTAAGAATAAGAAACCCTGAAGAGGTGTCACTTGACTAGATTATTTTTCATTTATACACTATAGTAGCAAACGGAACCTAGGGAAAAAAAAAATCACACTGGATTGCACATGATTTTTATTAAGCAGTTTGTCTCATTACAGAGAACTCACAGGCCGTTAGTTATGAGACTGGAGTAAGAAGCTGGGCAGCCAACACGGTTACCAAATGTCATCTGGTTCCTCATGAGAAAAGGCCGCAAAACTAAATTAGGAAAAGACAAAAATTTTTTTAATCTGTTATATTCTTGTCAAGTTTATTCTGTGATCTCTATCATGTTCTCATTCCTTTCCTGTGGGGTTTCTGCCCTTGCTCACAATTTTTATCAGTAATTTGACAGGTTAATAAAATGCAATAGATTTTTTTTTTAAGTCAGTCATTTTGACTGATTCAGTTACAGGCAGACTCAAATATCTGAATGATTCCCTGGCTGAGAATGAACCAGCAATATGATAAATGGTTTGCATAAGAACACAATGCTGGGGACACCATACCTTTTGTCTTTGGTGTCACTAGACGGCAGCGTGTCCAACTGTGAGCTCTCTCGGACCACCTTTTTGGAACTCTGACACAATGAGGAGGGGGGAGAGGAATTTTGCAATTAGATGTATATTCATTTTATTTAAACTTTATGATTTCTTTAAGAACTGTTTTTGAAATACATAAGTAACTGAGTCTATAAAAGCAGTGACTTTTAAACATGACATTCAGCAAGCACATCAGAATAAGCTACCTGGAAGGTATTCTCAACATAGTACATTAGACTTAGATAAAATATTACTGTCTCAGGACTAACTCATTCATTATTCAATCATAGAGCTTTCATTTTATTTATTTCTTGTTCTGAAAATAATAAGATATCCCAACTTTTACAAACTTTGACAAATCAAAACTTCAATCTTTTACTCAAACAAAAGCCATGATTTGTCAGGAGTGTCAGATATTGAGAAGGCTGGAGCTCTATGTGACCTTCAGATTTTCTATGCTTTTCCCTTTGTCTCCAGTAGAAATGGCAGATCTTTGCCACAAGGTTTTCAAATAAACCACAGAAGCCCTCAGCACTCCCCACCCACAGACGCCCGTCCACAGCATCAGCACCTTATCTGTGGTGTCCTCGTCTGGATTCTGTTGCATGATTCTCATGTATTTCTCTAAAGGAGTTTCACCACAAACAGATTTAGATTTGTCTTTCGTTTCCTGAACACTTGATTCGTATTCTTTTCCAATTTCCAAATTCAATGATTGTTCAATTAGTCTCTGAAACAGATGGGTACCAGAATAGGAACTATACATCTTTTAGAACCTCTAAGGGTTGAGAAACACACAGTAATATAATCCTGATCCTTTACCTACAACCTGCATGCCAGAGAATTGTTTTTTAATTGAAGTCACTGCTACCATCAAAGGGGCACAAGTGAAGTGGCCTCAGTAATCTGTCTGGGACCAGCCTAAGGGCCAGGAGCACATCAAAGTAAAGAGGACAGGGGAGCCCTGAAGCAAGAGGCTCTTTTTTTAACCTCATTTACAATGAGAAAATCAACCGCAAATCAAGGTCCTCCTCATTCATGAGCCTGTTGCGAGGCCCAAATGAGGATGCAAGGGACTGGGCTGGCCCTGCTACCCTGAGCCAGAAGGCCTGTGTGCTCCACAGCTCTCCTCAGGCGGCCCAGGGCTGGCTGGCACCCGCGCTCCTCCTAGGACTTGGAGACCCAGGGGGCTCCCTCTCCCACCAGCATCACTACCCTCTCCAGATCCAGCTTTTCGAGTTTTTGCCGTTCCCTCTGCAGAGTTTCATGCCACTTGCTCTGCCTCTGCTCTTCTCCCTGCCTTCGTTCCCTGGCCTGCTGTTCTTGGAGTTTTTCTTCTTCCTTCTGTTCTCCGAGTGATTTCTGGTTGACACCTAATGGGACAGAAAATAAAGAATGAATAGCTTCCGGCAGCATATTTTTCAGACAAACACGGGATGGGTACGCAGGGGTCTTGCCAAGCCCCAGGGAGACAGTGCGATTGTCAGCCGCCTCTGCTGGCCTCCAAGCCCTCAGCCCCAAACCTGGCAGCGCGTCCTGCCCACCTCTCAACTGTGTCCCCATCCCCTCCTTCCTTGCCGAGGGGAGACCTGTATTTCTGCTTCTGCATCTGCTTCTGAGCCCGCCAGATCCTTAACATTCTGACCCGATCATTTGTCCCCATTTATTCCTACAGCATTCTGCTCACTACCCCCACCCTACTTCCACAGGGGTACAAGAGTCTCCTGCCTAGAGCAACACAAAACCACCAACCACCCTCCCCTCTCCGCTCAGGCCGCCTGGCCATCACTCCATCCCCTCCAGGTGGATCCCTCCCTGGGGTTTGGGGTTGCCTCTGTTCCCATCATCCCCCATGTTTTCTCTTGTCCCTTTCTGGCCTCACACTGATGCTTCTATGGGACAGTTCCCTGCCATCTGCACGTGGCAATCCCACAATGCTGGCTTCCTTTGCTGAGCTCACTCTGCGCTCTGTCCACCAACCTCCAGGACTTCAGGCTCCCACCTCTCCTCGTCCTGCTACTGCAGTGAGGGTCCTGACCACCCTTCACCCAGAGCGCCAACACCACAGTCTCTGCACTCCCCGACACCAGTCTCTCAGCCCTCAAGACAGTATGCTTCCTTAGCACCAGTCACCTCCTGAAGAGAAGGGAGGATGCACCGAGTGCTGTCTCCGCTCCGGTAGACTCCAGACCATGGCAGCCGAGGCCCCAACAAGCGGTCTTTTCCTATTAGACTGACTTCCTCCACCATCACTGTCTCTTGCATGTCTGACCTCCACAAACCCCCTCCCAGCACGTTCACTGTCGCCTAACTCCAGCTGCTCTTCTCGCCCCCACCTTTGCTCCCACAGTCTCCCCAGCTGGGTGTGCTCCCTCCCCATCTCTCCCCGGAAATGCCCCTTCTACCAGGTGAGCTCCCACCCTAGCGCCCCTGGTGCCCCCTCTCCAGTGCCTGCCTTGTCCACAATGGCATGTGTCTACTTTCTGTTCCTTCTGGGTGCAGCCCAGGCTTCATTTGCTGACTCCTGAGAGCCCACAGCACAAGTCCCTGTGCCTCGTGGTTGAATTACCTTCCAATCCCGCTGATGCTTACACAGACTTTTCTCCTCCAGCCCTGGCTAAAAAACCTCATCTCTGAACCGCCCCTACCCTCCGCCCCCAACAATGTGGAGAAACAGACAAATTCTCTAGTTCACCCTGAATCTCTGTGCTGGGCCCTGGTTCCACATCACCCACGGGAGACAACACAGGCTTGTCTGGCCCTTGATCCTGGCCATGAACCTGACTACTGGAGGCAGCCAGTACTCACTTCTACGGGCAGAAAGGCAGTCTTCTGCTTGTTCCTGGGGGAGGAGGGTCACTCCTGAATGGTGCAGCCACACTTTTGAATACTCATTTTAGAAGACCTTATCATACCATCTAGTCTCTCTCAGAGGCAGAACACCTATTTCCTCAGTTGGTTTCTCTTACTCTATTGTTTCTATTACCATCTCCTCCAGATGGCTGCCACCATCCCTATTGAGTAGACTGGGGCTCCTTGGTGATGGCTTACTGACCACCCCCTCCTCCACAACCCCCTCACCCTGAGATGCTCCACAAAGCAGGGGCTGCTTGTTTGCAGGATGCCCAGCCCCCGGGAAAGTGCCTGGCATAGAAAAAGCTCTTGATCAAGCCATCCTGAATGGATGTTTTCCACAGTGATTTATGCTGGACTCAGCAAAATCAACCCTCTCACAATCTTTCTTCTGTCAGCAATTCCTCCTGTTCCCGAGTATGTGACTTCACATTGCCTACAAGAGGCTTTGCACAGCTTTGGGGGAGGATGGTTTTACTAGTAGGTGGTTTTACTTGAGGAAGGGTGTATACAAGGCTTCAACGCTTTGGTCAAGGAGAGAAAAGGACCTGTCCACTGGCCAAGGCCAGAACCACTTCCGCATAATGGTGAGGGAAGGGGGAGCCTGCAAAAGAGATGGGGAGAGAAAGTGGGCCAGACAAGACGGAGGGGTATAATGACCACTTTTCCTTCAATGTCATCACTGTTTTGAAGACTGAAATGTAACAGGTTAACCATCCTTATTTTTTAAGGTATGAAGGAAGCAAACAGATAGAAAACAATATTAAATATTATTACTGACATACCTCGTTAGTAGAGGAAAACTCACCCGGGTACTGAAAGGAGATAGGCCTGGTGGGCACAGGGGCTGCAGCGCCATCCACGTGAGGCATGTCACCAGCATGATGGAGGCCCTCTCTCTCTAATTGCCTTGGCACACTCCATCCATCTATAAGAAGTGCAAGTGAGTCTCCCCTAGCCCTCAGCAGCAGCAAGAGAAGAGAGGGTGGGGATAACTGCTTGCTGTGCACTGAAGTTTCAGACAAAGCAACTGGGCCAGCCCTTTCCTTACAGGGTTCCAGGAGCGCACTGGAGCCACTCGCCAATGTATCTGCTTCTCAAAGCGTTCTTAGGAGATTCATTTACAAATTTGACTTGTTACTCAGCAGGGAAATCAGTCTAGTGACAGCAGAATTCATCTGGCTTGGTGAAAAGCATCTGAATTCTATTTCAATAGCAGTGATTTAACAAAGTTACTGAAGTTGGTTCAAAGATTTCATAAAATATACTAAGCCCTTTCACTTCTCTTTTCAAAGTACTAGACATTCAGACTTAAGGATGAAGCTCTCAAGGCAAAACAATAGGTTAACACACAAATGTAAAGACTTTCTGGGGGATGGGATCAAGATGGTAGAGGAGTAGGTCATGGAGCTCTCCTTCTCCCACAAACACATCTGAATGTGGAATGATTCTCACTACTACGAAAACCTCAGACTTAACAGAAGGGTGAGAAAAACTCTAGGTAACTGGGTAGGATGAAAGAAAAAAAAAAGGAAGGAATTGGGAGGGAACCTGCACCCATGGGAGGGAGCTGTGAAAAAGGAAAGGTTTTGATTGGGAACTCATGCACACCTGAGATGGAAAAAAAAAAGGAAAGGTTTCCACACCCTGCGAGCTGAGGCTCAGCCTTCCAGAGGTCAGAACCTGGGAGACAGCCTGAGGGGCTACAGTGTGGTGCGCCACAACCAAGGGAGTACAGCAAGAAGCCTGGATCAGCCAGGTTGTTCATGGGGTCACAAAGAGTTACACATGACTTAGTGACTGAACAACAAATGATGGATACCTAGGTTGTTTCAAGTTTCTGGCTATTATGAATAAAGCTTCTACAGACAAAAACAAAAAAAGACTTGGTAAGCCAGAAAGAACCTCAGAGCTGGTTGACACTATATTCCAATTGCTTAGTGAAGTAGTAGGCTCCGAGGCAGAACAATCTAAGGCAGGACCAAAGCCAGGACAACAACTTCTAGTCTCTGAAGCTAATACTCTTTAATCTCCATTCTGTAACTAAGGAAGGTTTTTCTAAATCTGAGGCAATTGATGGAATCATTATAATTCAAAGAAAAGTCACTTAACATGTTCACGTTCCATAAAGTGGGGGGGAGGGGGGGAAGCAAATTTTAAGAAGTCACTTATTTTAAATCTGAGGCAATTCTAACCTTCAAAAAATAAGGATTTATTTACAGGCTTCATTTATCCCATGAACAGTATGAAAAGGCAAAAAGATATGACACTGAAAGATGAACTGCCCAGGTTGGTAGGTCATGGAGCCCAATATGCTACTGGAGAAGAATGGAGAAATAACTCTAGAAAGAATGAAGTGACAGGGTCAAAGCAAAAACAACACCCAATTGTGCACATGACTGGTGATAGAAGTAAAGTCTGATGTTGTAAAGAACAATATTACATAGGAACCTGGAATGTTAGGTCCATGAATCAAGGTAAATTGGAAGTGGTCAAACAGGAGATGGCAAGAGTGAACACTGACATTCTAGGAATCAGCGAACTAAGATGGATTGGAATGGGTGAATTTAACTCAGATGACCATTATATCTACTACTGTAGGCAAGAATCCCTTAGAAGAAATGGAGTAGCCATCACAGTCGAGGAGTCTGAAATGCTGTACTTGGGTGCAATCNAAGTGGTCAAACAGGAGATGACAAGAGTGAACACTGACATTCTAGGAATCAGCGAACTAAGATGGATTGGAATGGGTGAATTTAACTCAGATGACCATTATATCTACTACTGTAGGCAAGAATCCCTTAGAAGAAATGGAGTAGCCATCACAGTCGAGGAGTCTGAAATGCTGTACTTGGGTGCAATCTCAAAAACGACAGAATGATCTCTGTTCGTTTCCAAGGCAAACCATCTGATGTCACAGTAATCCAAGTCTATGCCCCGACCAGTAACGCTGAAGAAGCTGAAGTCGAACGGTTCCATGAAGACATACAAGACCTTCTAGAACTAACACCCAAAAAAGATGTCCTTTTCGTTATAGGGGACTGGAATGCAAAAGTAGGAAGTTAAGAGATACCTGGAATAACAGGTAAACTTGGCCTTGGAGTACAAAATGAAGCAGGGCAAAGGCTAATAGAGTTTTGCCAAGAGAATGCACTGATCATNAAGAACTAAAGAGCCTCTTGATGAAAGTGAAAGAGGAGAGTGAAAAAGCTGGCTAAAACTCAACATTCAAAAAACTAAGATCATGGCTTCTGGTCCTATCACTTCATGGCAAATAGATGGGGAAACAATGGAAACAGTGACAGACTTTAATTTGGGGGGCTCCAAAGTCACTGCAGATGGTGACTGCAGCCATGAAATTAAAAGATGCTTCCTCCTTCGAAGAAAAGTTATGAACAACCTAGACCGCATATTAAAAAGCAGAGACATTACTTTGCCAACAAAGGACCATCTAGTCAAAGCTGTGTTTTTTCCAGTCACATATACATATGAGAGTTGGACTATAAAGGAAGCTGAGTGCTGAAGAATTTATGCTTTTGAACTGTGATATTGGAGAAGACTCTTGAGAGTCCCTTGGACTGCAAGGAGATCAAACCAGTCAATCCTAAAGGAAATCAATCCCAATATTCACTGGATGAACTGATGCTGAAGCTGAAGCTCCAATACTTTGGCCACCTGATGCAAAGAACTGACTCATTTGAAAAGACCCTGATGCTGGGAAAGATTGAAGGCAGGAGGACAAGAGGACAACAGAGATGGTTGGATGGCATCACTGACTTGAAAGACAATAGTTTGAGCAAGCTCCAGAAATTGGTGATGGACAGGGAAGCCTCGCATGCTGCAGTNCCTGATGCAAAGAACTGACTCATTTGAAAAGACCCTGATGCTGGGAAAGATTGAAGGCAGGAGGACAAGAGGACAACAGAGATGGTTGGATGGCATCACTGACTTGAAAGACAATAGTTTGAGCAAGCTCCAGAAATTGGTGATGGACAGGGAAGCCTCGCATGCTGCAGTCCATGGGGTAACAAAGAGTTGCATACAACTGAGCGACTGAACTGACAGACTTAGCTCTGATTTGCAATTGTTGTTGTTCAATCCCTAAGTCATGTCCCCGGTCTTTGTGACCCTGTGGACTGCAGCACACCAGGCTTCCCTGTCCTTCACTATCTCCTGGAGTGTGCTCAACTCATGTCCATTGAGTGGGTGATGTCATCCAACCATCTTATCCTCTGTCGCACACTTCTCTTCCTGCCCTCAGTCTTTCCCTAACTTTGCAATTTAGTCATCCTGAAATTTTAAAAAAATGGAACTGAGAACCTAAAAATCTTCATGATACAAAAACATGGCACTATATCTGTATCACTGATTTTATCAGAAAATAAAATGTGTTACTTTGTAACTGTTTTCCATTTTGTAACAATCAGTATGTTTTGCCAAAATGTTTTACATTTTGAAACAAGTTCTACATATAAAAGCAAGTATTAATATTTAAACTTACATTCAAAAGATGGTTCAAATTCCTCGTTATCCTTAAAAGCTAGCTTGTCCGGATTTGAAAATTCACTTTTGTCTTGAAGTTCTGTATGTCTTTGATAAAGACTGGATGGAAAGAATAAAATTCAAGAATGTGAAGCTTTAATAATGTAAGACACAAGAGCAGCGGGTGATGAAAAGCCTTTTGTGATTTGAGAAGATGCTTCAGAAAATTAATTTTTCATGGATACATAGTGAATAGGAGCTACTCTGCACTGGGTGCTCTCCATGCACCAGACATCATTCCAAACCATTAATACGCATTAACTCGGTCACTTTTCCACACTGCCTCATGCCATGAGGTGGGTACTACCATTGCTAATAAAGCATATCCTGGCACTCTCAAAGCTGTTCCGAGGAGGAAGTTTTATTTAAAGAACTTGAAATTTTTTTCAAAAAGCTCTTTACACCATTAGCATGAGCCAGCTGAAGATGCCACGTGTCACAGTACCCTAACTTGGCCCACATGTGTCTTGCCTCTCTTCTTGGCTTTAACACAGGACTGATACGAGAAAAAATTACCT
>SJYA01003372.1:1714361-1732163 GCA_006410615.1 Neotragus moschatus
TCCTAGGACTAAATACCACTTTTGAATTTATTTCAGTGATTGACACTGTGGAACCTTATTTATATTTAAATGCCTACATATTTGTAAGTGACTTTTTAATGATGTACAAAACTATTTAACATTCACAGTGAATTGGTTTGCATTTGCCAATTTTTTATGTCTGTTTTATCTTTATAAACCAAGTCTATTCACAGGACTATGATGATGCTTATTAATACCCAAGTACATACACTATAGGTCTTCCCTGGTAGCTCAGTTGGTAAAGAATCCGCCTGCAATGCAGGAGACCCCAGTTTGATTCCTGGGTTGGGAAGATCCGCTGGAGAAGGGATAGGCTACCCACTCCAACATTCTTGGGCTTCCCTTGTGGCTCAGCTGGTAAAAAAATCTGCCTACAATGTGGGAAACCTGGGTTTGATCCCTGAGTTGGGAAGATCCCCTGGAGAAGGGAAAGGCTACCCTCTCCGGTATTCTGGCCTGGAGAATTCCATGGACTGTATAATCCATGGGGTCACAAAGAGTCAGACACGACTGAGCAAATTCCATGCATACACTATACATCAAGTTTAGCACACAAGTAGAATGTTTTTTTTTTCCTCCAGGCAATAATTCAAATGATTCTCAGAGATCATGCATCTTATAATCTGACTGCAAATTCTATCCTGCCACATGGTCTTTAACGTCATCTAAAAATCCGGAGCCAGTCCTGGCTGAGACCACAGGAAGCTAACCAGCCTCAGCAGAGGCCAGGCAGAGAACGAGGTACTTACTTGGCTTTCTGCTCCAGAGGGCTGGAGAGCGAGTGCACCGAAATGTTGTGCCTGGACTCTGCAGGTGAAGGATGTGGCTTTCTGTCAGGACAGGCGGCAGTGACAGCAGACCGGCCCAGACCTACGGGGCAGGAGGAACCAGGACAAGCACGTTACAGGTTGCTTGTAATGTGAGAAGATGGCAGTGCAGCTTCTAGAGATTTCTACTACTTTGAAAATGCATTTGATCATCTTTGCAAGCAGTGGGGTATGTGAAAATCATCCACAAAACTAACAATCCAGGCATGAAAATGAAACTTCATTGATAACAGGAGAACACATGAAACTAACCAGCAGCCAAAGAAAAGCCACAGGCACTCTAAAAACCTCCATGTGCCAAGCAAAATGCCAGCACTTGACCCTCCATCCTACGGCCTCCACACCACCTGTAACCTGGGGTGGGGGAGTCAGGGTTCCCCAGGAGCCCACAGTTCAGAGGCTCCCATGACTCCCAGTTTCTCAGCCTCCAGCTGCACTGTTACCCAGAGAAGAGGGGAGATGAGGAGCAACCGACCCCCATCCAGAGCATCCACAGGCCTGTGTCCATAGCTCACCTTCCAGGTACGTTTCACTATCGAGGCTTCTCGCTTTGGGGAGTGGCGTGGAGGAGAGTCGTCCAGAGGCTGCGCTCTTGTGTGACCTTGAGGCCATGCTGCTGGGTACCTCAGACACCTCGCTCTCATCCCCTCCGCGTGTGCTCACCAGAGGCTGCTGAGAGGTGACTCCGGCGTCCACAAAAACACACCTCTCGGGAGCAGCTGCAGTGATGTTCTTGAGAGTCCCCGGCAGACACAGCAAGGGTGGGCTCCTGGCTGCCAAGCGGCTCTTGGCAGGGCACTGACTGACCCTTTGATGGTAGTTCTGGAAAGCTTTTTCCAGGTGCTCTGCTTCCTGTGCCAGCTCTCTCACCCTTACCTTAGTACGGGCTACAAACTCAAGTTCGGAATCAGGGGAACTTCCCTCTGCGCTAGCATTTGAGTATTTCGGGATCCGTGGTGTAACTGGGCCTGCTGTCGCCTCCTCTTGTCTCAGAGGATTTTTCAAGAAATCCCCACTGATGTCGCCATCACGAGGCCCCACCCTGGTGCTCATTAACCCGCTGATGGAGTGATTCAGCAGAGAGTGCCCTGGCTTGCGGTACACTTCGTTCTCTAGCGCTGCAGGTCACAAACAGAGTGTGTGAGACAAGAAAGGAAGAGGTAGAGAACCAAACTGAAATGTTTCAGCAATTTTTTTTGTTGAAAAATCAATTAGCACATTTAACAGTTTGTGGNATTCCATGCATACACTATACATCAAGTTTAGCACACAAGTAGAATGTTTTTTTTTTCCTCCAGGCAATAATTCAAATGATTCTCAGAGATCATGCATCTTATAATCTGACTGCAAATTCTATCCTGCCACATGGTCTTTAACGTCATCTAAAAATCCGGAGCCAGTCCTGGCTGAGACCACAGGAAGCTAACCAGCCTCAGCAGAGGCCAGGCAGAGAACGAGGTACTTACTTGGCTTTCTGCTCCAGAGGGCTGGAGAGCGAGTGCACCGAAATGTTGTGCCTGGACTCTGCAGGTGAAGGATGTGGCTTTCTGTCAGGACAGGCGGCAGTGACAGCAGACCGGCCCAGACCTACGGGGCAGGAGGAACCAGGACAAGCACGTTACAGGTTGCTTGTAATGTGAGAAGATGGCAGTGCAGCTTCTAGAGATTTCTACTACTTTGAAAATGCATTTGATCATCTTTGCAAGCAGTGGGGTATGTGAAAATCATCCACAAAACTAACAATCCAGGCATGAAAATGAAACTTCATTGATAACAGGAGA
Source organism: Neotragus moschatus (assembly GCA_006410615.1). Lineage (NCBI taxonomy): Eukaryota > Metazoa > Chordata > Mammalia > Artiodactyla > Bovidae > Neotragus > Neotragus moschatus. The sequence goes on from SJYA01003372.1 coordinate 1,716,991, forward strand.
ACACATGAAACTAACCAGCAGCCAAAGAAAAGCCACAGGCACTCTAAAAACCTCCATGTGCCAAGCAAAATGCCAGCACTTGACCCTCCATCCTACGGCCTCCACACCACCTGTAACCTGGGGTGGGGGAGTCAGGGTTCCCCAGGAGCCCACAGTTCAGAGGCTCCCATGACTCCCAGTTTCTCAGCCTCCAGCTGCACTGTTACCCAGAGAAGAGGGGAGATGAGGAGCAACCGACCCCCATCCAGAGCATCCACAGGCCTGTGTCCATAGCTCACCTTCCAGGTACGTTTCACTATCGAGGCTTCTCGCTTTGGGGAGTGGCGTGGAGGAGAGTCGTCCAGAGGCTGCGCTCTTGTGTGACCTTGAGGCCATGCTGCTGGGTACCTCAGACACCTCGCTCTCATCCCCTCCGCGTGTGCTCACCAGAGGCTGCTGAGAGGTGACTCCGGCGTCCACAAAAACACACCTCTCGGGAGCAGCTGCAGTGATGTTCTTGAGAGTCCCCGGCAGACACAGCAAGGGTGGGCTCCTGGCTGCCAAGCGGCTCTTGGCAGGGCACTGACTGACCCTTTGATGGTAGTTCTGGAAAGCTTTTTCCAGGTGCTCTGCTTCCTGTGCCAGCTCTCTCACCCTTACCTTAGTACGGGCTACAAACTCAAGTTCGGAATCAGGGGAACTTCCCTCTGCGCTAGCATTTGAGTATTTCGGGATCCGTGGTGTAACTGGGCCTGCTGTCGCCTCCTCTTGTCTCAGAGGATTTTTCAAGAAATCCCCACTGATGTCGCCATCACGAGGCCCCACCCTGGTGCTCATTAACCCGCTGATGGAGTGATTCAGCAGAGAGTGCCCTGGCTTGCGGTACACTTCGTTCTCTAGCGCTGCAGGTCACAAACAGAGTGTGTGAGACAAGAAAGGAAGAGGTAGAGAACCAAACTGAAATGTTTCAGCAATTTTTTTTGTTGAAAAATCAATTAGCACATTTAACAGTTTGTGGCATGTGATCAAGACGGTGGAGTAGTAAGATATGAAGCTCATCTCTGCCCACAATACATCAACAATACATCTATGTGTAGAGTGATTTGCACAGAATATCTACTGAACACTGGCAGAAGGCCTCAGACCTCGAAAAGGGCAAGAAAATCTCCATGGAACCAGCTAGGACAAAAGGGGGGGAAAAAAAGCAAGGAAGAAGTTGGGACAGGATCTGTATCCTCAGGAGGGTGCTATAAAAGAGGCAAGGTCCCTGCACCCCATGAGGTCAGCCAAGATGGAGGTGAGCTCCAGAGCCTCTGGAGGAGAGCACAGCCTCTGGTGTGCAACAGCTGGGAGGGAGAGGCCTGCACAAACGGTCAGCACCACCACCCTGTACTCCCCAGCCCGAGACACGTGTCTTCCCACGCAGGCAGGAGCTGGGTGCTGAAGCTCACACTTCAGAAATCAGACCCAGGGAGAGGGCTAGGGTGGGCTATGTGGAAACAGCCTGAAGGGGCTGGAGTCTGGAGCAGTCGCTCCTGAGGGTGTATATGGAGGCAGCTTGGGCCACCTTAGAGGCCAGGTGCTATTGATGGTTGGGGTGTGTGAGGGGTGGGATGCACCACTGCAGCCTCTTCCACTGCGCATGCTTTCAGGTGGCACGACACGGCCGACAGGAGCTCCAAGAGGGGTTATGAGCTGCAACAACTGCCACCTGCATGCCACAGGCTTCAGGATCGGTTCTGAGCCTCTGCTGTGACTTACTCCCCACCTCAGGCTACAGAAGCAGTCTCGAATGGCCACCACTGCTGCCCTTCTGGGCTCCAGGAGTGGTCTCAAGCCGTCAATGATCCCATCACATGCTCTGGGAGTGTGTGAGATCCTCCACCAATGCTGAGAACCTCAGGATTGGGCACCAGCCACTGCATCTGCACACCTCAATTATAAAGGGATAATGACCATGGCCAGCAAATGCTGAGCAAAGAGGTCACAGGCATCCATACCAAAAACAGCCCTCATGCCAAACAAACACTAAACCCACAGAAGCTACACAGTGATGCTTCCACATATAAATAGTCCCCTAAGACCACAACAGATATATTTCTTTTCTGTAAGTTTGACAGAGAAAATTAAGTAAAATGAACCAAAGGAACCACTCCCAGTTCAAAGCCCAAGATAATTCCCCTGAAATACAAACAATGAAACAGACCTCTTCAGTTTAACAGACACTGATTTCAAAAAAGATGAAAATACTAAAGGGATTAAGGAAAAGTATTAGTAAAAACGCAGAGTACTGTAAAAAAGGGACTAGAAACGATAAAGAGGAAGCAAGAGAATTACAAAACTCATTGCTGAGACGAAAACTGAACTAAAGGGAATGAATAATGTAGAAAAACAAGCAATTCCCTGGCAGTGCGGTGGTTAGGACTCCACACTTTCACTGCTGAGGGTATGGGTTCAGTCCCTGGTCAGGGTACTAAGATCCTGCAAGCCATGTGGTATGGCTGAAACAAAACAAAACCAGTAACGCTGAAGAATGAATAAGTGACCCAGAAGACAGAATAATGTAAACCATCCATTCAGGACAGCAGACAGAAAGCCAAATGAAAAAAAAAAGAAACCTAAACAAAAGACCTGAAAGTAGTGAAAGTGAAAGTCGCTCAGTTGTGTCCAACTCTTTGTGACCCCATAGACTATATAGTTCATGGAATTCTTCAGGCCAGAATACCGGAGAGGGTAGCCTTTATCTTCTCCAGGGGATCTTCCCAATCCAGGGATCGAACCCAAGTCTCCCGCATTGTGGGCAGATTCTTTACCAGCTGAGCCACAAGGGAACCCCAAGAATACTGGAGTGGGTAGCCTATCCCTTCTCCAGAGGATCTTCCCAACCCAGGAATCAAACTGAGGTCTCCTGCATTGCAGGCGGATTCTTTACCAACTGACCTAGAGACCTATGGGACAATAAAAAGCATGCCAATCTATACATAATAGAGATTGCACAAGGGGAAGAAAGAGAAAAGATCAAAAATGTATTTGAAGAAATTATGTCTGAAAACTTCCCAAACCTGAAGATGTAAACAGATATCTGGTGCAGGAAGCAGACAGAGTTCCATATAAGGTAAACTCAAAGAGACCTACACCAAGACATATTCTAATAAAAAATGGCAAAAGTTAAAGAGAGGATTCTAAAGACAGCAAGAGAAAGAGAGTAGAAAACAGATTCCCCCCCCCCACCCCTGCCACTTCCTAGAATATGTTAGAGCCTATATGGCTACCAGTCTAAGGCAAGTAGATAAAGGATGGAGTTAATATACTTGAAAAACAGGGTAACTACAGATCAAAAACATACAACAGATTCACAAAAACCAAAAAGAAGAGAACATAAGTATAATACAAAAGAAAATCATCAAACCACACAAAGAAAAAGAAAAAGAAATGGGAAAATATAAAATCAATGGGAAAACAAGCCTTAAAATGGCAATAAATGTATATCTAACAATAATCACTTTAAATGTAAATGGACTGAATGTGCCAATCAAAAGACACAGAGTGAGTGATGGGATTAAAAAAAAAAACCAAGAGCTTAGGGCAAAGGACAGAGACTGAAAGTAAGAAGATATAAAAAGATATTTCAACCAAAGAGAAATGAAAAGAAAGCAGGGGTCACAATACTTTAATCAGACAAAACAGACTTTAACACAAAGGTCATAAAGAAAGATAATGAAGAACACTTTATAATGGTAAAAGGATCAATACAAAAAGAAGATTTTACATATGTTAATCTAAAATATATGCACCTAACATAGAAGCACCCAAACACGTAAAACAAATACAAACAGAAATAAAGAGATAAATTCACAAGAATATGATAATGGTAGGAGACTTTAACACCCCACTCCCATCAATGAATAGATCTTCTATGAAAAATAATAATAAAACAACAGAGATCCTAAATGGTACAATAGAGCAGTTAGACCTAATTGATATTTTCATGACATTATATTCAAGAACAAAAAACCAACACATATTACTTTCAACTGCACATGGAACAGTCTCTACAACTGACCACATGCTGGAGCACAAAACAAGCCTCAACATATGTAAGGGTACAGACATTATCACACATCTTTTCTGACTACAAAGGCATGAAACTAGAAATTAACCATAGAAAAAGAAATGGGGAAAGACTAAACAATATGCTACTGGAAAACCAATGGATCAACAAGGAAACCAAAGTGGAAATTTAAAAATACCTTAAGACAAATGAAAGTGAAAACAGAACCATACAAAATCTAAGGGACATAGAAAAAGCAGTTCTTAGAAGTTCACAGTAATACAGGCCTTCCTCAAAAAATAAAATAAAATAAAATAAAACAAGAAAAATCTCAAATAAACAACGTAATATACCACCTAAGAGAATCAGAAAAAGAACAAACAAAACCTAAAGTCAGCAGAAAGAAGGAATAAAGATAGAAAATAAAGTAGCAATTAAAACATGGAAAAAGTCAATAAAAACAAGAGCTAGGTCTTTGAAAGAGTAAATAAAACTGATAAATCTCTGGCCAGGCTCACCAAGAAATGAGACAGAACCCAAATAAACAAAATAAGAAATTAAACAAGAGATACAACAGCCAAAACCACAGAAATACAAAAACAAAAACAAAAAACCTAAGGGAATACTAAGAACAATTATATACCAATAAATTCGACAATTTATAAGAAATGGACAACTCTGTAGAAATATAGAGCTCACCAAAACTGAATCAAGAAGTAATAATTTGAACAGACTGATCACTAGAAGTGAAAGAGAATCTGTAATTAAAACAAACACAAAAAACTCCATACAAAGTACAAGACCAGACGTCTTCACATGTGAATTCTTCCAAACATACAAAGAACTTATACAGATCCTTCTCAAACTCTTACAAAAACTTGAGGAGGTAGGAACACTTACAAAGATCTTCTATGAAACCACCGTCACTCTGATACCAAAACCAGACAAAGGTATCACCAAAAAAGAAAATTACAGATCAGTATCTTTGATGAATATAGATGAAAAATTCCTCAGCAAACTATTAGCAAACTGAATCCAACAATAGGCACAAAAGCTCATATACTACAACCCACATGAGATTCATCCCAAGCTCACAAGAATGGTTCAACGTATACAAATCAATGTGAAACACCACATAAATAAAAGACAAAAACCACATGAGCATCTCAATAGATGCAGAAAAACTATTTGAAAAAACTCAACATCCAGTCAAGACAAAACTCTTACTAAGGTGGGTATAGAGGAACATGTCCATAAATAATAACCATTTATGAAAAACCCACAGCCAATGTAATACTCAATGGTGAAAAGCCAAAAGCCTTTCTAGTAAAATTTAGAACAAGACAAGGAAGCCCACTCTAGCCTCTTCTATTCAATACAGCACTGAAAGCTCTAGCCACAACAATTAGACAAGAAAAAGAAATAATAGGTATCCAAATTGGAAAGGAAGAGGTAAAATTGCCACTATATGCAGATGACATGAAACTACATATATAGAAAATCCTAAGGATTCCACACAAAAACTACTATTTCTAATAAATGAATTCAGCAAAGTAGCGGGATACAAGATTAACATTTCTTTACACTAACAATGAAATATTAGAAAGGGAATGTAAAAAAAACAGTACCTTTTAAAATTAATTCCCCCTCCAAAAACATGAAAAATAAACTTGACAGAGGTGAAAGATTTATACATTGAGAACTATAAAATAGGATTCTTTACCAGCTGAGCCACCAGAGACGCCCAAGATACAGGAGTGGGTAGCTTATCCTTCTCCATTGGATCTTCCAGACCCAGGAATTGAACTGGCGTCTCCTGCATTGCAGGTGGAATCTTTCCAGCTGAGTTACTAGGGAAGCCCATCAAATATTAATAAAGGAAATTAAAGAGGAGTCAAAGAAATGGAAAGCTCTCCCATGCTCTTGGACTGGAACAATACTGTTAAAATGGCAATACTACCCAAAGAAATCTATAGATTTAATGTGGTCTCTATCAAATTACCTGTTATATTTCTTCAAAGAACTAGAATAATCAATCCTAAAATTTATATGGAACCATAAAAGACCCAGAATTGCCAAAGTAATCCTGAGGGAAAAAAAAACAAGCCAGAAGGCATAACCCTTCCAGACTTCAGACAATACTACAAAGCTACTGTAATCAAAACATCATCGTACTGACACAAAAACAGACATATGCATTAATGGAATAGAATAGAGAACCCATAAATAAACCCATACATCTATAGTCAATTAATCTTCAACAAAGAAGGCAATGATGTACAATGAGAAAAACACAGTCTGTTCAACAAGTGGTGCTGGGAAAGCTGAAGAGCTGCATGTAAATCAACAAAATCTGAACACACTCTCTCACCATACACAAAAATAAACTCAGAATAGCTTACAGACTTAAACATAAAACACGATACTATAAAACTCCTAGAAGAGATCATAGGAAAATTTTCTCTGACATAAATCACAGCAATGTTTTCTTAGGTCAGTCTCCCAAGGCAATAGAAATAAAAACAAAAATAAACAAATGAGACCTAATCAAACGTACAAGCCTTTGCACAGCAAAAGAAACCATAAACAAAACAAAGACAACCTACACAATGGGACAAAACATTTACTAACAATGCTACCAATGAGGGCTTAATTTCCCAAATACATACACTCAATGGCAAAAAAAACCAAACAACTCAACTGAAAAATGGGAAAGAGTATGGAGGTTCCTCAGAAAAGTAAAAAAAAATTACCATATGATCTAGTGATTCCACTCCTGGGCATATATACAGACAAAACTCTAATCCAAAAAGATATATGCACCTGTATGTTGAGAGCAGCACTATTCACAATAGCCGAGACATGGAAACAACCTAAACCTTCATCAACAGATGAGTGGATAAAGATGTGGTGTGTACACACACACACACAGGAATATTACCCAATCATAAAAAAGAACAAAAGAATGCCATCTGCAGCATCATGGATGCAACTAGAGAATACCATACTAGGTGAAGTAAGTCAGAAAGAGAAAAACAAATACCATGTGGTATCACTTATAGGTGGAATCTAACATATGACACAAATGAGCATATCTATGAAACAGAAACAGACTCTTAGGCATTGAGAACAGACTTATGGTTGCCAAGGGGGAGGAAGTTGGGGAAGGGATAGAGTGGGAGGCTGGGGATAGCAGATATAAGCTACTATGTATGGAAGGGATAAACAACAAAGTTCTACTGTAGAGCACAGAGAATTATATTCAGTATCCTGTGATAAACTGTAATGGAAAACAGTACCAAAAGCAATCTGTGTGTGTGTGTGTGTTTCTGCGCACAAGTGAATCACTTTGCTATACAGCAGAATCAACCCAACCAAAAGCAATCTGTGTGTGTGTGTGTGTGTGTGTGTGTGTGTTTCTGCACACAAGTGAATCACTTTGCTGTACAGCAGAATCAACCCAACCAAAAGCAATCTGTGTGTGTGTGTGTGTTTCTGTGCACAAGTGAATCACTTTGCTGTACAGCAGAATCAACCCAACAGGGTAAATCAACTATACTTCAGTAAAAAAAAAAAAAAAGTTTGTAAAACCAAAGTTATACTTGGTGGCTCAGAGGGTAAAAAATCTGCCTGCAATGCAGGAGACCTGGGTTTGATCCCTGGGTGGGGAAGCTCCCCTGGAGAAGGGAATGGCAACCCACTCCAGTACTCTTACCTGGAGAATCCCATGGACGGAGGAGCCTGGTGAGCTACAGTCCTTAGGTCACACAAGAATCAGACACAACTGAGTGACTAACACTTTCACCTTCACAGCAGAAATCAATACAATAGGGTAAATCAACTATACTTCAACAAAAAGTCTGTAAAACCACAGTCAAAACAGTAATTATTAATGTTTGAGAGCTAATATGTACCAACTATTGCTTCATATGCTTTCTTTTGTAATGCATGCTATTATTTCACAATCCATTATGCACGAGCTTGAATCCATAAAGCTCTGAGAACTGAAAAGGCATTCACAGTGTATTCAGGGACAAAGCCTAACCAGACTTGAACTCATGTGGTTGAAAAACCTGACCTGATTTAAGCCCATTTATAATCTTTATTTAATCAGCAGGAACATTCACACACTTGACTTCAAAATAATGAATGTGTCTCATTATAGGATGCCACCCCTGAATTCCCAGGGCTGCAGCAAAATCTACTGCCTACAGCCTGAATCTCAGAGAGGGGAAGAAGGGCGTGTGGTCAGGGCACCACTGTGGGCCCAAAACTCTCTGCTCCCACGTCACGGACAGGAGACTATAGCTGAATCACCCAATTGCAAAGCACCAAGTTGCTGGGCTGGCCTAATGCAAAGCCACTACATGTGACCGCTCCTCTCCTGCAAGGCCACCTTGATGATGCCAGGGACAGATACTTGGCAGGTCCGTGCTTGTGAAGCTTCCATCCTCAATGAACTATTTCTAATGATCTGAGCTTGGGACAGTTTCAGCAGTGGGAAGTTTGGCAAATGCAGAGTTGTGGCGAGAAAATGAGCAACAGGAAAGAGTAGAGATGAGTGAAGAGATGGAAATAAAAGTAGGGTGGGGAGAAGGGGCCAAGGGCCCGAGGGGGAAGAAGTCCAAATAGGAACTGAGGAAGGCTCAGAATCACAAAGTCTCATGAACTTCTGCTGGACTTGAAAGCAGCTCAAGAAAGCGTCAAATTCGGCACGTGGTATGAAGGAGGGGCAGATGTCATGCATCCATCCACAGGAAGACACAGTAATAAAATGACAGCAGTGGCCATTTCCTCAAGTATTTTATGTGCCCCAGGCACTGCACTGGAGCTGACCACATATCCCTTTCATCCTCCATGGCATTACAAAGAGGGGAATCGAGGCCCAAGGAAGTTAAAAGAAATATACCTGAAACCAAACAACTAACTGCAAAACTGGGGTACAAAACCAGTTTCCTGATTTCAGCAGCAGTGCTCTTTCGGCCAGGCCACGCTGCCTCTCTCACTCACATAAACCTCTGTCACGGAATGTATAAAACCACTCAAGAGTCGACTGGTCTTATTATCAGGATGCGTGAGTGTCAGTCGCTCAGTCAGGTCCAACTCTTTGCCAGGCTCCTCCATCCATGGGATTTCCCAGGCAGGAACACTGGAGTGGGTTGCCATTCCCTTCTCCAGGGGATCTTCCTAACCCAGGGATCGAACCCAGGTCTCCTGCACTGCAGGAGCATTCTTCGCTGTCTGAGCCATCAGACAGCAAATAAAAAAGGAAAGCCTAGGTCCAGGATGAATCTGGAGGCTTCTGTGTCACTATCACACCTATCTGTGGTATGAGGTTCCCCCAAGCATGGGGCATCTGTGAAAACAAGTCATGTTGGCTGACCACCTGGCTGGTATCCCTGAAATGGACAGGGAGCTTGACTTCTGAGATGGCACATTTCTCTATGAGGTGCTCAGCTGTGTCCAACTCTGTGGCCCCATGGACTATAGGCCGCCAGGGCCCTCTGTCTATGGGATTCTCCAGACAAGGATACTGGAATGGGTTGCCATGCCCTTCAGGGGATCTTCCTGACCCAAGGATCGAACACATATTTCCCACATCTCCTGCACTGGCAGGAGGGTTCTTTACCACTGAGCCACCTGGAAAGCTTTCCCCTACTATGAGAATTACTAAGAATTCACTGAGTAACAATCACATTTTCACAAATGTCAGAAGTTTTACACACACACACACACACACACACACACACACATATACAGAGGTTAAAAATGTCTCTAACCTGTCTGAGTTTGTTTTAGTTGCAATTTTAAAACTGAAACCTGTGTAGTTAACCTCTTGACAGAAGCATCATATTCTAACACCTGGGCCTTCAGCTGGGCAGAGTGCTCAATCTGCAGAGAATTAGAGAAGAAAAGAAATGAACATAAAAGAAATCACAGCTCACTTCAAAGGGAGCTATTCTCTCATTGGGCTTATCCTCTTTTGCCCTTTTACCAATTCTGAGCAGTGTTACACCCTTAATGCACAGGGTCCCTACAAGATGACAAAAGATAAAACAAGTTTCTACCTCTTGTCACATGCAAGTTAGAGCAGCTACTCCAGGGAAGACACAAGAGAGATGGCAGTAGTATTTCCAAGTCACAGGGTGAGAATCAAGACTCTGCCATTGTGGGCACCACTAGGACTTGAAAACTTGTGTATTTAAGTGAGTTTGCATGCCTCTGGATTTTGTGACAATTATGAATATAAAGTCACATGATCACTGGAGAGTTCTCTCAGATGAGAAAGCACACACTTTAGGACCTTGGGGGAGCTCTGATGTTGAAGTAAACCCCATTTACACTGGAGTGCCAAGTTCACATATCTATGCAACAGACTAGCCCGACCCCTGGCTCCACAAGGAGCAATACTCACCTCGCTTTGAAGCTGTTTTTGTAGAGCTTGCTTGTGAGTTTCGAACTCCTTATGCTCAAATGCAATAGCATTTTCTGCTTTCTTTAATTCTTTCTGAAAAATCAGCAGTTCGGGAGACGGCTGAGCTATGCCTAGGAAAGTAGCAGAGAGCGATTGCTATCAATCTTAAGTTTTCTCATTGAGCTTTACTTTTAAAAGCAGCTAGAGAAGTTAAAATTGTTGTTCCTTTCTGGGCATGCACACAATTTTCTAACAGCTCCCTCAAATGGACAACAAGCAATTCTGCCACAGGAATTTGAAAACAATTTAATGCACATAAATGCATATTTTACTATTCTTGAGTCCTTCTCCATGTAATAGAGTTCCTTCAGATCCTTACATTAATTTGAAAGCCCGCCTCTCCCCTCTACCAAGCACAGAGGTAGAGAAGGAATGCTCTAGCAAAACCTATCCATGACTGCCCTGAGGTCCAATTCGACCTGTGCATCTGTCAGCAGCTCTCAGGGTCCAGGCAGAAAGCAGATGGCATCTCCAATTCAGGTCATCAGAGAAGTCTTCAACGAAGACTGACTTAGGCTGGTCCCTAGCCACAAAGGATGCTGTAGTTCCCTAGACTGCTATTGGGGTCAGGCTATTTGCTACCAGCTCTGGGGCCTGAAGGGCCTGGGAGGGAGGAACTTCTAGAAATGGGGAGAGCGAGCTTAAGTCCTAGCCATAGCAATCAGAGAAGAAAAAGAGGTGAAAGGAATCCAAATTGGAAAAGATGAAGTAAAACTGTCATGTTTGCAGATGACATGATACTATACAGAGAAAACTCTAAAGATGCTACCAGAAACTAGAGCTCATCAATGAATTTGGTAAAGCTGTAGGATACAAAATCGGTCCACAGAAATCTCTTGGATTTCTATACACTAACAATGAAAGATCAGAAAGAGTAATTAAGGAAACAATCCCATTCACCATTGCAACAAAAAGAATAAAATATCTAGGAATAAATCTACCTGTATGCAGAAAGCTATAATATACTGATGAAAGAAATCAGACAACACAAAGAGATTTACCATGTTCTTGGACAGGAAGATTCACTATTGTGAAAATGACCAGCAAAGTAATGCTCAAAATTCTCCAAGCCAGGCTTCAACAGTACGTGAACTGTGAGCTTCCAGATGTTTAAGCTGGATTGAGAAAAGGCAGAGGAACCAGAGATCAAATTGCCAACATCCACTGGATCATTGAAAAAGCAAGGGAATTCCAAAAAAACATACTTCTGCTTCATTGACTATGCCAAAGCCTTTGACTATGTGGATCACAACAAACTGTGGAAAATTCTGAAAGAGATGGGAATACCAGACCACCTTACCTGCTTCCTGAGAAATCTGTATGTAGATCAAGAAGCAACAGTTAGAACTGGTCATGGAACAACGGACCAGTTCCAAATTGGGAAAGGAGTATATCAAAGCTGTTTATTATCACCCTGCTTATTCAACTTATATGCAGAGTACATCATGCAAAATGTCATGTTGGATGAAACACAGCTGGAATCAAGATTCCTGGGAGAAATATCAATAAGCTCAGATATGCAGATGACACCACCTTTATGGCAGAAAGCAAAGAGGAACTAAAGAGCCTCTTGATGAAGGTGAAAGAGGAGAGTGAAAGAGCTGGCTAAAAGCTCAACATTCAAAAAACTAAGATAATGGCTTCTGGTCCCATCATTTCATGGCAAATAGATGGGGAAACAATGGAAACAGTGACAGACTATACTTTCTTGTGCTCCAAAATCACTGCAGATGGTGACTATAGCCATGAAAAGACACTTGCTCCTTGGAAGAAAAGCTATAACAAACTTAGTGTATTATAAAGCAGAGAGACATTACTTTGCCAACAAAAGTCCGTTGAGTCAAAGCTACGGTTTTTCCAGTAGTCATGTATGCACATGAGAGTTGGGACCATAAAGAAGGCTGAGTGCCAAAGAATTGATGCTTTTGAACTATGGTGTTGGAGAAGACTTTTGAGAGTCCCTTGGACTGCAAGGAGATCAAACCAGCCAATCCTAAAGGAAATCAATCCTGACTATTCATTGGAAAGACGGATGTTGAAGCTGAAGCTCCAGTACTTTGCCACCTGATGCAGAGAGCTGACTCATTAGAAAACACTCCAATGCTGGGAAAGATTGAAGGCAGGAGGAGAAGGTGATGCCAGAGGACGAGATGGTTGGATAGCATCACCAACTCATTGGGAATGAGTTTGAGCAAGCTCTGGGTGATGGTGAAGGACAGAGGAGCCTGGCATGCTGCAGTTCATGGGGTCACAAACAGTTAGACATGACTGAGTGACTGAACAACAACCCAAGGCAATATACAGATACAGTGCAAACCCTATCAAATTACCAGTGGCATTTTCCACAGAATTAGAACAAACAATTGCACTATTTGTATGGAGACACAAAAGACCTCAAATAGCCAAAGCAATCTTGAGAAAGAAGAATGAAGCTGGAGGAATCAAGGTCTCTGACTTTAGACTATACTACAAAGCTATAGTAATCAAGACAGCATGGTACTGGCACAAAAACAGAAATATAGATCAATGGGACAGAAGAGAAAGCCCAGAAATAAACCCATGGACCTATGGTCAATTAATCTATGACAAAGAAGGCAAGAATATATAATGTTGAAAAGACAGTCTCTTCAAGTTGTGCTGGGAAAACTAGACAGCTACATGCTAAAGAATGAAATTAGAACATTCTCTAACATAATATATAAAATAAACCCAAAAGGGATTAAAGGGCCTAAATGTAAGCCCATGCATATTTGCTCAGTCATGTCCAACTCTTTGCAGCCCCATGGACTGTAGCCCACCAGGCTCCTCTGTCCAAGGGATTCTCCAGGCAAGAGTACTGGAGTGGATTTCCATGCCCTCCTCCAGGGGATCTTCCCAACCCAGGGATCAAACCCAGGTCTCCTCCATTATGGGCGATTCTTTACCACTGAGCCACTGGCTAAGCTCAAATATTATAAAACACTTAGAGGAAAACACAGGCAGAACACTGACATAAATTGCAGCAATATCTTTTTGGATCTACCTCCAAGAGTAATGAAAATAAAAATAAACAAATGGGACCTAATAAAACTTCAAAGCTTTTGCACAGCAAAGGAAACCATACACAAAATGAAAAGACCACCCAAAAGAATGGGAGAAAACATTTACAAATGAAGTAACCAACAAGGGATTAATCTCCAAAATATACAAACAGGTCATGCAGTTCAAATAACCCAATCAAAAAGTGGGCAAAAGATTTAAATAGACATTTCTCCAAAAAAGACATACAGATGGTCAAAAAGCACATGAAAAGATGCTCAGCATGACTAATTATTAGAGAAATGCAAATCAAAACTACAATAAGATACAACCTCACACCAATCAGAATGGCCCTCATCAAAAAGTCTATATACAATAAATGCTGGAAAGGGTATGGAGAAAGGGGAATCCTCCTTGACTGATGGTGGAAATGTAAACTGGTACAACCACTATGGAGAACAGTATGGAGGTTTCTCAAAATAATAAAAACAGAACTACCATGTAATCCAGCAATCCCACTGCTAGGCACATATCTGGAGAAAACCATAATTTGAAAAGATACACATACCCCAATGTTCACTGCAGTGCTATTTACAACAGTCAAGACATAGAAGCAACCAAATGTCCCATGGACAAATGAACGGATAAAGAGGATATGGTACATATACACAATGGAATACTGCCCAGCCACAAAAAAGAAATAATGCCATTTGCAGCAACAAGTATGCAACTAGAGAACACCATACTAAGTGAGGCCAAGTCACAGAAAAAGACAAATATCTTACAATATCACTTACATGTGGAATCTAAAAAGTCATACAAATGAACTTATTTACAAAACACAACAGACTACACAGACTTCAAAAACAAGTTTAAGGTTAGCATAGGGGAAAGGCAGGGGGAAGGATAAAATTAAGAGTTTTGGGTTAACAGACACATACTACCATATATGAAATAGATAATAAGGACCTACTGTACAGCACAGGGAACTTGACTCAATAACCTGTAATGACCTACACAGGAAAAGAAGCTGAGAAAGAATGGATATGTGTATAACAGAATCCCTTTGCTCTACACCTGAAACACAACACTGTGAATCAACTATACTCTAATCTAAAATAAAAATTAAATTAAAAAATGTTTATTCTTACAGACACTATGAATTATGGAATAGCAAGCAAAAAAGGAATTTCAATATGGAATTTTAATTTTATAAAACCTTCCCAACGGAAGCCTCCCCTAGAGCAGTTTCCTGGGACTTCCCTGGTGGTCCAGTAGTTAGGGCTCTGCACTTTCACTGCACGGGGCACAGGTTTGATCCCTGGTTGGGGAACTAAGATCCCACATTCTCATAGTGTAGCCAAAAAGAAAAAAAAAGCAATTCCTACTATGAACCTAAGATGAATAACAAATCATTTAAAAAAAAAAGACTTACGGTTTAGGAGATGCATGTTTTCAGTTTTCACGTCTTCCACTTGTTGTTTAAGTAGTTTATTTTGTGCCTGAAGCTCCAGTTTTCCTTCTTTCAGTAGAGAATAGTCACTCATCTCTTTAACCTTCTCGCTTAGCATGTGGTTTTGCTTTGTTAATGCTGAACACTGAGCTCGGACAGACTCCAATTCAAGCTGGAATTGGAAAAGGAAAAACTCA
>SJYA01003372.1:1732368-1752590 GCA_006410615.1 Neotragus moschatus
GAACTGAGTAGGTAAATGCTGACAGCCTGCTCTCAGCTTTGTGGCATAATTTAATTATGGTCAGCTCGCTGGTCAGTTTCTCTGTAACAAGATGACTCTAACTACAACAACTTCTGTCTTGGAGCTGGGGCAAGTTCATACAACTCAATTTATGCAGAACCCTGTCCTACATAGCAAATCCTGCAGATTCTCACCCAACTTTCCATATGCAACTAAGGACCCAAAAGCCATCACAGATTTAATAATGTGTCTGTTTTTTAATATGAAAAGGTGAGATAGATACTACTAAGGTGCTGGGAGGTGCTCTCCTTCCCTTAGTCTAATATATCACATTTGAAGACAGGAGCCTATAAAGTTCTCAAGTAATTCATCACAGTTGCAAAAACAAATCTTATATACAGAATATATTTTAAGTATCTGAAGGTCCAGTTCTGGGCATTGGATAGCAAGCACAGAAATGAACAGAAAAAAAGTAACAGTATCATGTGAAAAATGCCTCTCATTTTGCTTTAATCTGTTAGATCCCGATGTAGTGTTAGGAACTTTTACCTGGTGCTGAGGGGAAGGGAAAAGAAGCTGAGTAGATACTAGTACATGCCAGCCACCTGCTATGGAAAGGCAAAGAAACCAGCTGAAGTCCCTCAACAAACCATGGGATGCAGGCAATATTCCAGAGCTTACAGAAAAGGGATCTGAGGTCACAGATCTTGCCCACAGTGAGGGAGATAGGATTCAAGGACGACTCTGGGCCCCAAAGGACATGCTCTTTCTATGCTTCTCTAGGAGACAAAGATCAAAATGAACAACTACTGAATTAAGTTCAGCCATCACCCTCTGAATCATATAATAAACAGTCTAAACATACAAAGAGGATCACTTGAGATAAATTATGTGTGACTAAAGTTAAAATTTCCTGTGTTGTCTAACATCTATTTCAAAAAATCAATGATCAATTACCTCGAGTTCTTTCACACGGTTTATCGAACGATCAAGTTCTTCCTTTTTACAATTAAGAGCTGCAAGTTCCTCTTGCAAATGTATAGTTTTCTCTGAAAGACAGAGCCAAGCAACTAAATATCATAAAGGTTTCTCAGTGAATACAAGTCATTTAATCATTTATAGCCAGTATGTCAGACCTAATGACCATTATCTCATCATCTAAAATAGCAGAGGGGATTCCCTGGTGGCCCAGTTGTTAATATTCCATGCTTTCACTGCCCAGAGTGCAGGTTCGATCATTGATCAGGAAATTAAGATCTCATAAGCCCTGTGGCATGCCCCACCTCCAAAGATATAAAACAGCAGATATTGGCTCAAAAAAAATTAGCAGGCAAGTAAATCCTGTTACTCAATAGGTGATGTGAAGTCAGTTGTAATGGTCATATATGTGGTGAACTTCCTGCTACACTAACAAGTCACCAGAGTTACACCACCCATGTGGAATGCGGGGCCCTCATGCCAACAGCTCTGAATTTCCTTAAAGACAAAGACTGCTCTGGTAAGATTTTATAGTTATTATTTTGTCATTATCACTTCATCTAACATAAGGCTATATAGATGTATCACCAAAAAGTCACATGCTAACTACATGGCAATACCAATTCCTACAGAAGTATTAATATTAGTCTGAGCATGACAGGTGCAAAGGAGCAGCCACACACACCTGGGGATCTTCTGATAAGGACCAAGTACCCAGCCCTGGTTGACTCCTTGCAATCCATTTGAAATATCCACCCAAAACTCTTGTCATGGATAGTTCTTAAAAATACACTGCAATGTAAAATATCTGAAAGATCAATCAATTACCTAACTTTCCTTGTTTGGGGGTAATATATACAAGAGTTTAGGAGGCTATATGTGAAAATAAAATATCATGAACCATAAATATGTGTTAGAAGTTAAGAAAAATAAGAAACCAGGTCATGAGGTACAGAGAAGTTAAAATAAAATTTCCCCTAAGTAAAAAATAACATCTCTCATGGTTTAGAGTAGTATTAACCAACAGCAGTAAGTTGCTGCCACCTTCTTGACATCACAGACTTATTCATCAAGATATACTGAAATACAGTTGAATAAAATGCTACCAATAAATCACTGATCTTTGTGAATATACAAAAAGTTAAACAAGAAGGTTTGCAAAAACACTGAAAGACGGTGATTATTTTTTTCACTCTGTAAAATTAAACGGACAAAAACTATGTCAGTTAATAGTAACAATGAAGTGGAAGGTACGTATTTTTTGGATTAAAGAACAGACCCAACTTAAGAAGCTGATAATCTGTGTCGAAACTGAAAAATACAGCTTCCTGCCCTGCCCCCAAAATCACCTTTATTTTTCCTTTCATCTTCAATCAGTCTGTTGGTTCTAGTGATATAATCCTCCTTCAGTTCAAGTTGATACCTGAGAATCAGAAGGATGGAAAATAAGTTTCGGTCACTTCCCTAGACAGACTGCTATCAATGATGAGCTTATCTTATGGCATCAGGGCACTGAAGGGTACTAAACAGGACAACACATGAACTTCAGGAGCACTCAGTGCTAAGGCCAGGGGTCCAAACTCTGGCTATAAAAAGTCCACTAAAGTCTTGCTGCAGTTCTATAAACTGGGTCCCAAAACTCAAGCACAAACTGAAAGGTCATGTTACTGAGGCTATAGAGGGTACTGTTTCTCAGCTGGTATCCACTGACACAAAAAGAGTAAATTTACTTGCTTTATACTGTATACAGCAGACTCTAAATCCCAAAGGATAACAAGTCAGTCACTTCTAGTCCACCTGTCCTGCCTTTCCACCCTCAAGCAGGATAAGACCTTTCGCCCTAAGGAACTGAACAGTAGTACCAAGAGCCACTGTCAACAGCAAATATATTTGGACTGGTGATACCAGTCATATTTTCATGGAATTTTACCATCTCCACCAGCTGTTAGCAGCTGCCTTTCTGGTTCGAAGATTAGAGAAAAGAAAGAAGTACTCCTAGTACTCCTGTGGTGAATATCCTCAGAACCTTGACACCTGCCGAAGTCATATGAGGACATCCATGGACAGACAAAGATACCTGACAGTCCACTCCATAGCTATATCAAGCTAACATACACAATTTTATTCACTTATTCCTAAAACTTTAACAACTATATATTCTTTACAGAGCTTATCTCTAAAATATGTAGATAAATCCATAAAATATGTGGATAAAAATCTACCACATCAAAACTGATCCACAGAAAACTGCTATTTTTTATTAGAATTATTTTAAAGAATAACCTCCAAAAACCTTTGAAGGTACTATATCATGGACTATCAATGACAAATTATGGACAAAGCAGTAGAGAGAGGCCAATGATGAAGAAACATCGAGGGCTGCTGTGTTGAGTCATCACTTCACTATGAATTCATTACATCAATAAACATTAAGTGAACACTTACTTTGTGCCAGACATTACACTGAACACTGGAGAGAAAACTTACCACATATGCACTTAATGCCGCTGCACTAAGATACTATCCACTAGAACACAACAAAACTCAGACTAGAGGAAAGCCATGGTACCATAGCTGTGCATATCTTCCTTTTCCTCTATCATTTTTTGCTTTATACAGTTAATTCTAGTTTGTTCTTTTTGATTCTGGCTTTGCAGAATGTTGAAGGAATACAGATCAACAAATACTATAATGAATTAGCAGACTAATTTACAGATCATTAGACATTCCATCTGAATAGCAGTAGAAGTGGGGTAGAGGAAAATATAAAAAGTAACTATAATCCCCATTTGATAGCTTCTCAGCAAGGTACAAGGTGCCCTAAGGAATTCAAGCAAATCATAGGACCTCAGGAAATACTCCAGAAGTGACAAGAACACGCAGAGGATGCTATTTCCTGTACTGTATCTTTTAAAAACCATCTTAACTCGAGTATTCACAGGAAAAGCTTGACTGTCAATGAACATGTGTATTCTATTTAAACATTGGATTTTGCCATAAAATACTAGTCTTATCTACTTTATTAGCGTTGCTGTGTTTCCATCAACTTAATTCAAACACGATACTTCTTTTTTAAGATGCCAAACAATTACTTTAGAAGTTCGTTCTTAAGCTTTTGGTCATAGGTCTCCTCGATACTCTTTATATTCAACTCCCGCTTCCACAGTCCATCAGTCACGCTTTTATTTTTTTCTTCTTGCAGCCTCTGGGCCCTGAAATTAGCAAAAACAGATAAGGCAAAATTGAAAAATATTAATATTGGGGAAAAGACACCATGTGTTTTTAGCCCCACAGACTCAAACTGTTCTGTGACTGTTACGGCTAGGGAGTAAAAACAAAGGGCCAGAAGTGTCCCACTATTTTAGGAGCATGATGGTGGATCTGAACTACAGATAGAACTCAATAGTTCTCTGGCTGGGGTGAGAGAGAAAATGCCAAAACCAAAGTGGTGTTTCACAGGAGATGGTTCACACTTAAAAAAAAATGGTCACAAGTGGTAAGTGGCCATAATGAATTCAGGGGTAAAACATTAATGTTTTAAGTTACAAAGCTACACACAAACTTCAGTTAGCATACTCAAGTGCTTGTTTCTTTTATAATACTGTTTCTAAGTGACTAGCCCAGAGCTATTAAAGACATAAAATTTGTTCTGGCCTTTCATAATCTACTAGTTCAATGTCAGTGAACTAAATCAATACTGAAGAGAAAATACTGAAAAGAGAGCAAAAGATAGATGCATCAGTCAGAACGTCCCAACACCGAAAAAAGGAATGGTCTTAATAGTGAAACCTCAAGTCAAGCACAAAATCAATTCCAGAGCCGGGAAACTGGGTTCACAGGGACTCAGATCAAGCTAAAAACAGAAGTGCTAGGCAACAGAGACTATTCCAAGCAAAGGATAAAACGTCTCTGTGTTAGCACCCTCTGCTGGTTAATCTGTAAGGCAAAGGAGCAGTATTTAGTTTATATGATATGCTTCCCTGATGGCTCAGATGGTAAACAATCTGCCTGTGATGTAGGAGACGTGGATTCAATCCCTGGTTGGGAAGATCCCTTGGAGAAGGAAATAGAAACTCCCTCCAGAATCCTTGCCTGGAGAATTCCATGGACAGAGGAGCCTGGTGGGCTACAGTCCATGGGGTCACAAAGAGTCAGACACGACTGATGACTTAACACGTTCGCTTTCAGTATGCTTAGAGAGGAGGAGGAGGGAACATGGAGGTAAATAAGTGATTACATAATCATTAACTATCAATGCCCAAATTGGTTTCCTTTTCTCACTTATGGTCAATTTACCTCTTCAGTACTGCCAAAAAGAGTAAGGTTGGCAGAGAGAAGAAATCAAATGAACCTAGCTTACATAAATGAGAAAACAACATTCATGAAAATGAAGACAAATCTTTTAAGGGAAGAAGATTCCTGGAGTATCTGTGAGTGCCGATTAATGGCAGATAAATGGGAAAGAAGGCTTATTCCATAAACTATACAATGCTGAGCTTGCTATGTACCCTTGGTAAGATGTGAAGAACAAAAGACTGGTGAATGTTTAGAAAAAAGCAACACACACACTATAAGCAACAACTTCTCCCGATACAGGTCAACTCAGAGCCACCATGTTGCCCTTTTTTGCCAGCAGAGCAGGTCAATCTGGCAGGTCTGGCTGTCTGGAATTCAGTCACTACATGTACATGAAACTGTGAGATCTGAATGGTTGACATAAATCGGAAATGTATGATCTCTTAAAGCATTATTTGCTTCTCCAAATTATTTGTCTGGTCCCACTGTAGCCTGATGATGGCATTTCCTTCCGCTTTCATCCTAGTGTCTAATATTTCAAAAAAATACTCATCCTCATTTCTCCTGAAGTGTGCCTTTGAAGCTAGGTGATATCACCTTTATAAACAAGAACTCTATTCTGTAGTATTAGAATATGTAGACATATTTAGTAGTTCTTTTTCATCTCGTTCATTCTGAAAGTCCAAAATGGACACATATTACTTACAATTCAAAGGCTTCAATTCTTTGCTTCAGCTCGGCTTCTCTGCCTCTCAGCAAATCTATGTCTTTTAGTAGAAGTTGCCTTTGAGCATAGATTTCTTTTGTTTCATTCTGTAGAAGAAAGCATTAATTTTTACCAAGCAAGCTAAAGAAGACAAAGGAGATTTGAACTAATATACTGCTTCCTAAATTCTAGAAAACAAAGGATGGACGTTTAGAAGAACAACTTTCAAGAGGTTCCAATGCAAGGTATATGTTTTGCCTTTTTATCCTCACAGAAATTTATTCCCCTCCTCCCTCAAGAACTGTTAAGTTACATTACCCTGTATTTCTAGCATCCTTTGTATATAATTACTTTGTTACATCATTAAGATCTCTCAGACACTTAAAAAAATTTCATTAAGTTCTACAGCAAGAAAAAAATGAAACACAATGTTCATTCAGCAATAAAACTTAAAAGATGATGGCCTGAATGAATGGCCACACTTCCATGTATGTGTTCCCTGAACAGCTATCACGTGTTCAAGGCCACACTGGGTGCTGGGTACACAAAGATGGACAGATACAGGTCAGTCCCCACCTTAAAAAAAACAAAGTTTATTCAAGGAGAGAGAGAGACAAACCAAGAGTTACACTACAGCATGCTGATTTCACAAAGTACATCAAGACTCCACGGGACGAGCAATGCCTAGAGGAGTCCATCAGTGGGGGGTCAGGAGAGGCATCGTGAGGACATGGCATTCCAGCTGGGTTTTGAAGGACTGGATGGTTTTATCAGGCCAAGAAGGGGAGGGGTATTTCAGGTGGTGGAATAAAGGCATGGTACTCTTCACAAACAGCAACCTTCTCAAGAGCCTTCAGAGATCAGTTGAATAAACCAGGGTTCCAGTCTGTGAACTGGTTGATCTAGTCAGTTGTCTTTTTTTTTTTTAATGTTATTGAAGTGTAGTTGATTTACAATGCTATGTTATTTTCTGCTGTACATTAGTAACTTAGTTATTCAAATATATCTTTTTTAATATTCTTTTCCATTATGGTTTATCACAGGATACTGAATATGGTTCCCTGTCCCATGCTGTAGGACCTTGTTGTTTATCCATCCTATATATAATAGTTAGCATCTGCTAATCCCAAACTCCCAATCCATCCTTCTTCCATATCCCTCCCCCATGGCAACAAGTCTCTCTGTGTCTTTGAGTGTTTCACATATATGTCCATTTGTTTCATATGTAAGATTCCTCACTTAAGTGATATCATATGGTATATTCATCTTTCTGAATTTGGACAACCCAGCAGTGGCCACAGGACTGGAAAAGATCTGTTTTCATTCCAATCCCAAAGAAAGGCAATGCCAAAGAATGCTCAAACTACCGCACAACTGCACTCCTCTCACACACTAGTAAAGTAATGCTCAAAATTTTCCAAGCCAGGCTTCAACAATATGTGAACCATGAACTTCCAGATGTTCAAGCTGGTTTTAGAAAAGGCACAGGAACCAGAGATCAAATTGCCAACATCCGTCTAGATCACTGAAAAAGCAAGAGAGTTCCAAAATAAACAACTACTTCTGCTTATTGATTACACCAAAGCCTTTGTGTGGATCACAACAAACTGTGGAAAAGTCTGAAAGAGATGGGAATACCAGACCACCTGACCTGCCTCTTAAGATATCTGTATGCAGGTCAGGAAGCAACAGTTAGAACTGGACATGGAAGAACAGACTGATTCCAAATAGGAAAAGAAGTACATCAAGGCTGTATATCGTCACCTAGCTTATTTAACCTCTATGCAGAGTACATCATGATAAACACTGGGCTAGATGAAGCACAAGCTGGAATCAAGACTGCTGAGAGAAATAATAACCTCAGATGTGCAGATGACAACACCCTTATGGCAGAAAGTGAAGAGGAACTAAATGGCAGAAAGTGAAGAGGAACTAAAGAGCCTCTTGATGAAAGTGAAAGAAGAGGGTGAAAAAGTTGGCTTAAAGCTCAACATTCAGAAAACGAAGATCATGGCATCTGGTTCCATCACTTCATGGAAAATAGGTGGGGAAACTATGGAAAGAGTGAGAGACTTTATTTTGGGGGGGCTCCAAAATCACTGCAGATGATGATTGCAGCCATGAAATTAAAAGATGCTTGTTCCTTGGAAGAAAAGTTATGACCAACCTAGACAGCATATTAAGAAGCAGAGACATTACTTTGCCAACAAAGGTCCATCTAGTCAAAAACCATAGTTTCTCCAGTAGTCATGTATGGATGTGAGAGATGGACTATAAAGAAAGCTGAGTACCAAAGAATTGACGCGTTTGGACTGTGCTATTGAAGAAGACTTTTGAGAGTCCCTGGACTGCAAGGAGAGCCAACCAGTCCATCCTAAAGGAAATCAGTCCTGAATATTCATTGGAAGGACTGATGCTGAAGCTGAAACTCCAATACTTTGGCCACCTGATGTGAAGAATTGACTCACTAGAAAAGACCCTGATTCTGGGCAAGATTGAAGGCAGGAAGAGAAGGGGATGACAGAGGATGAGATGGTTGGATGGCATCACCAACTCGATGGACTTGAGTTTGAGTGAACTCTGGAAGTTGGTGATGAACAGAGAGGCCTGGCGTGCAGCAGCCCATGGGGTTATAAAGAGTCAGACACGACTGAGTGTCTGAACTGAACTGAATGGTCTATTTGTCTTTCAGACTTTGTCATCGGTCTTCAAGATGACACTGTCAGTGCTCGCTTTGGCAGCACATATACTAAAAGTAGAATGACACAGAGAAGATTAGCATGGCCCTGTGCAAAAATGACAGGCACATTCGTGCAGTGGGCCATATTCTTCCTAGAATAGTGCTTTGCCATTATTAATGAACTGTGAGAAGAAGCTCAAGGCAGTGTTACTCACCAGTAACTCCAGGTGAGGTAAGTTGAAGATGACTGAAGAAAAGGCTGGCTGTTGTTTAAGAAAATAACTAAAACCATCAGTTACTGGTTTCAGCTGACAACAGAATGGTTTATTGCTGCCACTGTCCCTGCCTATAGATAATTTATTTTGTATTTTTGAATAAAGACATTTGTACATTCTTGATAAATGAGCACAAGGGCCATGTAGCAATATACTGCTTTCAACTTAAACCACTAAGGCATTTTTACTACAATGCTGTTAAAATCAGGATTTTAGTGTTTGCCATCACCCGATGAGAAGTTAAGCAGCTTTTCTATGGAGAGTAAGAATAATTGTGTACAGAGTAGAGAAATATCCAATTATGTGAAAACCCTTCTATAATAAAAATTGTTTAAAGTTAAGAAAAACAGATGATATTGTTAGTATAAACACAATCCAAGCCTCAGAAACACCTATGCCTCCAACATTTATTTTACAGCTTGTTGTTGTTCAGTCACTACATCGTGTCCAAATCTTTGTGAATCCCATGGACTGCAACACACCAGGCTTCACTGTCCTTTACTATCTCCCAGAGCTTGCTCAAACTCATGTTCATTGAATCAGTGATGACATCAAACCATCTCATCTTCTGTCTCGCCCCTTTCCTTCTGCCTTCAATCTTTCTCAGCATCAGGGTCTTTTCCAATGAGTCAGCTCTTCACATCAGGTGGCCAAAGTNGTGAGAAGAAGCTCAAGGCAGTGTTACTCACCAGTAACTCCAGGTGAGGTAAGTTGAAGATGACTGAAGAAAAGGCTGGCTGTTGTTTAAGAAAATAACTAAAACCATCAGTTACTGGTTTCAGCTGACAACAGAATGGTTTATTGCTGCCACTGTCCCTGCCTATAGATAATTTATTTTGTATTTTTGAATAAAGACATTTGTACATTCTTGATAAATGAGCACAAGGGCCATGTAGCAATATACTGCTTTCAACTTAAACCACTAAGGCATTTTTACTACAATGCTGTTAAAATCAGGATTTTAGTGTTTGCCATCACCCGATGAGAAGTTAAGCAGCTTTTCTATGGAGAGTAAGAATAATTGTGTACAGAGTAGAGAAATATCCAATTATGTGAAAACCCTTCTATAATAAAAATTGTTTAAAGTTAAGAAAAACAGATGATATTGTTAGTATAAACACAATCCAAGCCTCAGAAACACCTATGCCTCCAACATTTATTTTACAGCTTGTTGTTGTTCAGTCACTACATCGTGTCCAAATCTTTGTGAATCCCATGGACTGCAACACACCAGGCTTCACTGTCCTTTACTATCTCCCAGAGCTTGCTCAAACTCATGTTCATTGAATCAGTGATGACATCAAACCATCTCATCTTCTGTCTCGCCCCTTTCCTTCTGCCTTCAATCTTTCTCAGCATCAGGGTCTTTTCCAATGAGTCAGCTCTTCACATCAGGTGGCCAAAGTATTGGAGCTTCAGCATCAGTCCTTCCAATGAATATTCAGGGTTGATTTCCTTTACAAATGACTGGTTGGATCTCCTTGCAGTCCAAGGAACTCTCAAGAGTCTTCTCCAACACCACAGTTCAAAAGCATCAATTCTTCAGCACTTGGTCTTCTTTTTGGTCCAATTCTCACATCCATACATGACTACTGGAAAAACATAGCTTTGACTAAAGGGACTTTTGTCAACAAAGTGATGTTTCTGCTTTTTAATACACTGTCTAGGTTTGTCATAACTTTTCTTTCAAGGAGCAAACGTCTTTTTAATTTCGTGGCTGCAGTCACCATCCAGTGATTTTAGAGCCCAAGAAAATAGTTTCTGCCACTGCTTTCACTTTTTCCCTATCATTTGCCATGAAGTGATGAGACCAGATGCCATGATCTTCGTTTTCAGAATGTTAAGTTTTAAGTCAGCTTTTTCACTCCCCTCTGTCACTTTCATCAAGAGGCTCTTTAGTTCCTCTTCACTTTCTGCCATAAGGGTGGTGTCATCTGCATATCTGAGGTTATTGGTATTTCTCCCAGAAATCTTGATTCCAGTTTGTGGTTCATCTAGTCCAACATTTACATGATGTACTTTGCACAGAAGCTAAATAATCAGAGTGACAATGTATAATCTTGTTGTACTCCTTTCCCAATTTGCAACCAGTCCATTGTTCCAAGTCCAGTTCTAACCGTTGCTTCTTGATCTGCATACAGGCTTCTCAGGAGGCAGGTCAGGTGGTCTGGTATTCCCATCTCTTGAAGAAACTTCCACATTTTGTTGTGATCCACACAGTCAAAGGCTTTGGCATAGTCAGTGAAGTAGAAATAGTTGTTTTTCTGGAATTCCCTTGCTTTTTCTATGATCCAACGGATGTTGGCAATTTGATCTCTGGTTGCTCTGCCTTTTCTAAATCCAGCTTGTACATCTGAAAGTTCTCAGTTCACATTATGCTGAAGCCTAGCTTGAAGGATTTTGAGCATTACCTTGCTAGCATGTGAAAAGAGCACAATTGTACAGTAGCTTAAACATTCTTTGGCACTGCCTTTCTTTGTGACTGGAATGAAAACTGACCTCTTCCAGCCCTGCAGCCATTTCTGAGTTTTCCAGATTTGCTGGCATATTGAGTGCAATATTTTAACAGCATCATCTTTTAAGATTTTAAATAGCTCGGCTGGAATTCCATGACTTCCACTAGGTTTGTCTGTAGTAATGCTTCCTAAGTCCCACTTGACTTCACACTTCAGGACGTCTGGCTCTAGGTGAGTGATCACACTATCGTGGGTATTCGGGATTAAGACCTTTTTTGTACAGTTCTTCTGTGTATTCTTGCCACCTCTTCTGCTTCTGTTAGGTCCTTGCTATTTCTGTCTTTATTGTGCCCATCTCTGCATGAAATGTTCCCTTGGTATCTCCAATTTTCTTGAAGAGATCTCTAATCTTTCCCATTCTAAGTGAGCCCAATTCTCAGAACTGCTTATGCAAAACTTGTAGAGGGGGTGCAATTACCATTCAATAACTGGGTCTTTTTGAGAAGCTCCGAGCAAGGGTGGGCGCTGGGAGGAAGTCTCTTCCTTTCAACACAATTTCCTGCCAGAAGCCCTGGCTGTCCACGGGAAACAGGGCCCCAGGTCCAGTCTGGTCTAAGACACAACCTTAACAAAGGAACTTGCTTTCCCTAAAGCAATCTATCCAATCTCTCCCCACACCCACTCCTGCCACTGGGCAACCTCTCTACCTCCCATCCAGCCACCATGCTGGTGGACAGGATCACATGGCCACGTGGCGGCCCTGGATGCCTCCACCCC
Organism: Neotragus moschatus; assembly: GCA_006410615.1. Lineage (NCBI taxonomy): Eukaryota > Metazoa > Chordata > Mammalia > Artiodactyla > Bovidae > Neotragus > Neotragus moschatus. The sequence continues at coordinate 1,744,537 of SJYA01003372.1, forward strand.
GGGGACCTCACCTCTGTTCCCATGGCAGCACATTACATTTTGTTTCCATTCTTGGCCTCAAACCTCTAACTGCAACTCTGTCCTCTTGACCTATTTTCTTCTTCCACCCATCAGAATCCCCAGACCTGCTTCTCAGTGTCTTTCAGGCGGCCATGTCACCGTCCCTGTTGCTTTATATTAGCGGCCACCCGCCATCTTGAGCTCCCTTCCCCACCCTGTCCAACCCCAGTGTCTTCCATGAAATGGGCTGTTTTTCTGAAGCCAAGGAGATTCAGCTCTCTGAAGCTCATCTCCCTGAGCAACTCCATCCCTCCAACCTGGCCGACACTACACACCCTCCTGAGAGCTGCACTGGGGCCATCGCCTGGAAGCCCTGGACTTGGTCTACTGCTGGTCCAGGCTGCCCGCTTCGGCTGAGCCCTTGACACAGCTCAGCAACCCTGTCTGCTTTCCAGGGCTTTGTTTCCTTTAGTGACAGCAGCTACTTCACACCTCTGATCCTCTCCTCCCTGCTGTGAACCAAACCTCACAGCTGCTGCTTCTTTGGTGCAAGTTTCTCCCACTCCCAGCATGGACCAGTCCGTTTGCAGTCCATTCCCTCCAGCCGTCTCGGATAAAGGACACTGGCACATCCTTTCCAAGTCCTGTGCTTTCCCTTGTGCTCTTGATCCCGGGCCCTACTCAAGAGATAGCCCAGAAATGCTCCCCCCAGTAAATGATTTCAGAATATTACCTCCTGGTGCTTTTGAATTCTCTCAAGGGTTATCCTTTCCTGCGATATCAGGGCTTCAGATTTTGCTTGACAAGTTCTCTCAAATTCATTCCGGAACTCAGCAAGCTCCTTTTCATACTTCCTTTTTTCTTCCATTTTAATTTTCAGGATTTCGGTATCTTTAAAGTATTTCAACTGCCAATTGATGACAAAAAATTGTAAATACTAGTAACTATAGTAAAGAAACAGTAACAAATTCTCTCTTCACTGTTAGCCTTAACATTAATGCTATCTAAATATATTTAGTTTAATTCATCTTCATGTTTCATCTCATTCACTACATTTACAGGGTGTATTCAGAAGTCATAAAGAACTGACATCATCTGGTAAGAGAAACAGTACGCACAACAGTATCGTATCACATTCATTAGTAAAGATTGTAGTGATTTCCCCATATACCGAAGGTGAAGACATTAAAAGATAAGCAAAAACACCACTCTTAATGATAACAAGATAAATCTTACCTTCTGACTCATTTCTGCCCGTAGCTGCTGTTCTACTTCCCTCTTATATTCGTTTAGCTTGATTTCTAAGGATTCTAACTTTGGCTGCTGAGGGCAAGCACCTGCAAACTCATTGTCAATAAGCTGAAGCTTCTCCGCTACCAAAAAATAATATAGAAAATGAGGTCAGAGACAGGGGCAGGTGAGCAAATGGCCAGAGCTCTGTTTAAGCACAGCGTATACTTAGGAGAAAGTGTTAAGGATGTCTGCCATTTACTTATTAATACAAATGTATCCAAAAAGTGAGAGAGCTTAATGGACAGACAGGTAAGTGATTAAGCGAATATAACAAATTTCATGGCAGACTCAAGGTGTATAAGCGTTTGCCATAAAGCTTTCAACTGTTCTGAAAGTTTGAGAATCCAATATAAAATATCAGGGGAAAAGAAAACAAAAAGTATATTTTAAGTCAAATAACAGTGGCATCCCTTTCTAGTGTCTATGTGCCAAAGGAGAGGGCTCTTTGACTGCACTTTGGTTAGAGCTCACACTTTCAAAACACTGACCCTAAGAGGAATCAAAGATCACGTGTTTCACTTCCTCCACTTCACAGAGGAGGAAACTAATGCCTATCCAGTTGAAGGGACTTCCAGAGGGCTAAACAGCTACATAATGGCATCAGTGGAGCTAAGGCCAGGTCTATGATTGTCTCACATTCTAGCAGTCTTTCCATGAGACCCCCAGCCCTCAAACCAACTGTGCATTTGAAACCAACCATGAAGCACACTGCAAACCTGGCCCTCTCATACAGTCTTAATCATGTGTGACACCAATATCATCAAAAAGCAGGCAGAGGAAAAAATGGCTGGCAGAATCAGACTAAACTATGTGTGCTCATTTGTATCTGACTCATGGACTGGGGCGTGCCAGGCTCCTCTGTCCATGGGGCTTCTCCAGACAAGAATGCTGGAGTGGGTTGCCATTCCCTTCTCCAGGGGATCTTCTCAACCCAGGGATTGAACCCAGGTCTTCTGTACTGCAGGAGAATTCTTGACCGCTTGAGTCATCAGGAAGTAAAATATTGGCAGTGATGTCTCTGACTGGCAACATGTCAGGCATGGTTTTCCATCTACTTTTCTGTATTCTACAGAAGCCTATACAGCAGAAAAGGGTCCAGGTCATGGACCAGAAAACTTGGACTCTGGTATCAGTTCTCACCCAGACAGGGTGTTGCCTAATTGTTCTTCCTCAAGTGACCTTAGCTTTGTCAACTGTAAAATGAAAGGATGGCCCACTGACTTCTCTAGTTCCCTGCAATGCAAGTAGTCTGAAATCTTCCCACTTTAGTGGCTATAACATAAAGTCAGATGAGACACAGGGAAGAACCTCCCAGTCAACAGAGCTTCAACCTAACAAACAAGAAAGGAAGTGAGCCTCTGGATCCCTGTGAGAGGTGGAAAGTATAGCCCTGGTGGTCAGGAAGGAAGGAGCAGCCCTGGAGAGCAGTTCCTGGTCCTTCTGAGAAAAAATGAGCAACAATTCCAGAAAACATACCACCAGCAGCCTGCATCCCTCTTAGTGAAGCAACAAATACATAATACAGTACATCAGGCCGTCGCCTTCACTGAAAAAAGAAAATGGAAGAAGTGTAATTATGGAAGACGATCACAATTACCAAGAGAGTCTTTGACAGGAAGTGTTGAACTTGTCTGAGTTTCCATATTGCAACTTTCTTTATTCTGATGATATTTTGCCAATTCTTTCAGAAAGTGTATAAGAAAACCTGAAAGACACAATGTATATAGTTTTGTTTCACACCTTTCTTTCATTCAACTATTCAACTATTGCTCAATCACTGTTTATGCAATCTTGGTTTTATAACATTATCTTTTTCACATCATGTATCTTTTAAGAATAATTTCTGAGGAAAGGCCTTTCCAAGTATGACATCAAACATGAAAATTAAGAACTTATATAAGGCATGAAATAACAAAGTCAAAAGACAAATGATACACCAGAAATAAGTATTTGCCATAATATGGAGACAGGACTAATTTTCATAGTATAAAAAGCTTTTAAACATCAGCAAGAAAACAGAAAAATAGGGCAAGAAATGGACAAAGTTTGCAGAAAAAATTTTCAGTGTTAAATAAACATGAACAAAATAAAAATAAATGCAAATTAATACTACAGAAGAAAGATTATATTTTCCCAATACACATATTATCAAAGTTTTAATCTTCAGCACTCTAAGTGTTGGCAGGGGAGCAGGGAAGCAGGCGTGCTCTTTCACTTGGGAGGGAAACTGGTCAGTGTTTATGGATATTCAAAACCCAAGTGCCCTTTAACCCAGTCATTCTACCTCTCTGAATTTATAGAACTACACTTTCTCAAAAGGGTGTAGCACTGCACACCACATGCTTCTAATGGCAAACGCCAAATAATAACATCTTCGTCAACATGGGGATAATTAAATACATTCTTTAAACATAATTAGTCTAAGTACACTGATAAAAATATATTGCTGGACAAAGGAAGCAAATTTCATAACAGTATAATATAATCTCATTTATGAACATATGTAGTTTATTATTACATATAGACTTTGACCCCCATAAACTAAATGCTGGTAGGATACGCAAGACACTCTTCATTCTACTTATCAGCAGAAAGTGAAATTAGAGAATATGAACAGAAGTTTCTATTTTTCTTTTACTTTATACCTTTCTGAATAGTTTGAAACTTTTTTTTCCTTTTTGGCTGTGCCTCGTGGCTTGTAGGATCTTAGGTTCCTAACCAGAGATCGAACTCAGGTCCCCAGTAATGGAAGGACGGAGTCCTAACTGATAGACCACCAAGGAATTCCCTGAAACTTGTTTTGGGGTTTTTAAGTCATGAGTATAAATTTTATAAGTCTTCACTTTCTTAGAACAGATGACTGGATTTCTGCATCAGCCAAGGGCCTTTTTTCCTTTACTACTGAAGATGTTACAATATACTAGATCTTTTTAACTGTGGTTGATTGCCAATGTTGCTTTCCTCTGTACAGCAAAGTGATTCAGTTTTACATATATGCATTATTTAAAGAATATTCTTTTCCACTGCAGTTTATCACAGGGTACTGAATATGGTTCTGTGCTCTACAGTAGGGCCGTGTTGTTGATCCATTCCCTATGTAAAGCTTGCCTCTGCTAACCCCACCCTCCCCCACCTTGGCAATCACAAGTCTGCTCTCTGTCTGTGAGGCTGTTTCTGGTGCACAGATAGGTTCAATTGTGACATATCTGAGATTCCACATACGTGATGCCACAAAATGTATTGTCTTTTACTTCCCCCATTGGACATATAAACTTTTCTTTCATATTCAGTGCCTTGTAACTCCTCTTTCATCCACCCTCTTCTCCTGACCATTTCCTGTGAGCCTGTTCTCACTTCATCCCTCACCTGTCACGTTGCGGCCAGATCCTGGCCCTTTCGGTGGAAAAAGGTCAACATTTGGCAGAAACCTTTAAGATCCTGCAGCAGGTCATCTCCAGACATGAGCTCTTCCATCTCAGCATTTCTAACACTGTCAGTTCTGCAGAGCTTTCCACAGGTCCCTAGCCCCTACTTAATTCCACTTCCCCCTCTCCCTCCTCCACAATCCGCCCCCTCAACGAAGGATATGGCTAATCGCCTCTACCACTCATTTCTATATATGAGTATGAATCCCCTACTTTATCTTTGGTAATTATAATTCATAGATAATTCTGTAACTCATATATATAACCCAATCTTTTATTTTGTTGCTCCAACTGTTCTAGCTTTCACCTTTGGGAGCACTTTTATTGTGAGTTTTTTTCTTAAGTACTTCCTTAGGCTCTGGCACTGTAAGGGGCTGCAGGCTCATTATCTTGGCTAGTCTCTGCTCCATTACGAGAATCAGCTACTGCTCCAAGGAGCCCTGGTTCCGATTAGCATGGAATGGTTTTAGAAACTGAATCTTAGCACTGCAAACTGGGCTTGAGATGTGCTCATTGCAACTGGGATGTCACTGCTTCTAGCCCCTCAGCCTGCAGAGTAAGGAAATATGAATGTACACTAACCTATGTATACATGCTGCTGCTACTGCTAAGTCACTTCAGTCGTGTCCGACTCTGTGTGACCCCATAGACAGCAGCCCACCAGGCTCCCCCATCCCTGGGATTCTCCAGGCAAGAACACTGGAGTGGGTTGCCATTTCCTTCTTCAAAGCATGAAAGTGAAAAGTGCAAGTGAAGTCGCTCAGTTGTGTCTGACTCTTTGTGACCCCATGGACTACAGCCTACCAGGCTCCTCCGTCCATGGGATTTTCTAGGCAAGAGTACTGGAGTGGGTCACCACTGCCTTCTCCAAACTGTCTATATATACTTATTTATAAATATCTCTCTGTCTCATCTGTATATATGTTAAGCTAAACATGAGTTCATACAGATGTCTCCAATGCCACCATTACCATATGAATCTTAGCCTCCTCCTGTTTATCTCTAAGTTCCCACCTGACTCCCACCATCTAGTATTCCCTTACTGTATTGTTCAACTCTGGCCCACACATATAATGGTTTCAAAACTGTCAACCAGCACCCCCATGAGAAGTAACTCACCTTGACTACATAGCCTATGTATAGTTTCTTCTGCCTTCAGTTGCAGTCTTCATCCCTCTCCAGTGTTTGACAGGTAGGCATATCTTTCCCCACCCCCTTCAGTAAGGTTACTATGGTTACACTGTTTTGTCACAATCAGCATTTAATCCTGAGGTCACCTGACCTCTTACCCTTGCATACATGAAGGCTCACTCTTTGTAAAGCTCTACAGGATTTGACAAATGTCTAAGCGCCATGTATTCTACCATTACTGTAATTTAAGAACACTTTCACCACCCTAAAAAACATCCTATGCTTCCCCTCTTCAACCTGCTACCCCTTCCCTCCACATCCTTAGCAACCACCTGGCAACAAGGTGGTCAGGTGTGCTGACCACCTCTATAGCTTTGCCTTTCCCAGGATGTCACATATATGGAATCACAGACCATGTAGCCTTTTCAGAGGAGCTTCTTACATTAACAACACAGAGTTGTGATTCATTTCTCTCTAGCTATCAAGCTTCACTTGATAGCTCATTCCTTTTAGCTGAATAGTATTTCCCTGTTGGGATGTACCACAGCCTGTTTATCCATTCACCCACCAAAAGACATCTTGTTTGTTCCCAATTTCTGGCAACTGTAAATAAAGTTGCTATAAATACTCACATACAGTTTAAGTCACTTGGGTAAATACCTAGGACCATGACTGGTGGATCATCCAGGAAGACTATGTTTAGTTCTACCACCAAACTACTCCCCCCACAAGCAGCTATACCATTTTGGATTTCCACCAGCAACGAGTGAGAGCATCTGTTATTCCACATCCTTCCAGCATTTAGTGTCATAGGTCAGCTGAATCCTAGCCATCCCAATACGTGGGAAGTGTTATCTCATTTCTGTTTTAACTTCCATGTCTAATAACAAATAACATGGAGCATCTTTTGATATGCTTACTTGCCATCTATCTGCATATCTTCATTGGAGAGCTACCTGTTCAGACCCTTCGCTCATTTTTCAACTGATTTGTGTCTTTATTGTTGAGTTTTCAGACTTCTTGGTATATTTTTGACACAAGTACTTTATTGGATGTCTTTTGCCAATACCCTCCCCCCGTCTGTAATTTGTCTTTTCACTCTCATAGAAAGGCGTTTTTAAATTTTAACAAAATCTAACTAGTCTATTTTTTTTTCTTTCATTTAATCATGCTTTTGACGTTTATATCTCATCACCACCACCCAGGTCACAGAGATTTTCTCCTCATGTTTTCTTCCAGAAGTTATACCATTCTGTGTTTTACATTTAGACAGATGATCCATTTTCAGTTAATTTTTGTGTAAGGTATAAGGTCTGTGTCCAAGTTCATTTTTATGCATATGAATGTCCAATTGCTCCAGCATCACTTGTTGAAAAGTCTAAGTTTCCTCCACTAAATTGCTTTCTCCTTTGTCAAAAACTAGTCGACTACGTTTGTAAAGACCTATTTTGGGGTTCTCTATTCTGTCCCACTGATCTATTCTTTTGTCAATCATAGGTAAGGATTTTAACTTCCAGAAAGAAGAGCCACTGTCCAAATTTTCCAGCCAGCTATTTTCTGTGTACCATTTATCTCTGAAAGGAAAAATCAGATGTTGGAAGGATGTGTGAGTGGAATCTAGGGAAAAGTACCAAAACCATCCAACAGATCAGCACCCTCAAAGTATAAACACAGTTGGGTAAGACCAAAAATCTCTGTCAGGAAATACACAACCGTCAGGTCCAAAACATCTTCCTACAGGTTTTTGATGGTCTCAGTTTCTCGATGCTGAAGCTCCAGTACTTTGGCCACCTGATGTGAAGAGCTGACTCACTGGAAAAGACCCTAATGCTGGGAAAGATTGAAGGCAAAAGGAGAAGAGAGCGACAGAGGATGAGATGGTTGGATGGCATCACTGATTCAATGAACATGAATCTGAGCCAACATTGGGAGACAGAGGACAGGGGAGCCTGGCGTGTTGGCAGTCCATGAGGTCTCAAAGCATTGGACACAACTTAGCGACTGAACAATAACAACAATTTCTTAATTAGAAGTCACTAATTTTAAAATCATTTCGTTGCAATAGTAGCTGTTTTACTGTTAGCCAAGAGTTTTATCCAAATTATGCCACTAGGATACATGACATGTCTGCAATTCAGTTTTTCTTACTTTCAGGGATTTTACTCAGAGGCTGGGTAAAGCTGGTATGAGATGTTGACCAGACAT
>SJYA01003372.1:1759671-1780811 GCA_006410615.1 Neotragus moschatus
CTCTAAAACGTAATAATTTTCCTCTGTCTTACAAAGGAGAAAATTAAGGTTCAAGGTGGCTAATTTTCTCAAGGTTATAACATAAGCATCATTATTCATTTGAGTTTTAAGAAAATCCTCTAAGTTATTTGAACTAATGGATATTTACTTTAACTATTTTGCACATAATCTGGAAACATACAATTGGGCCGAGTTTAAGAGTACACTGCCTAGATTCATGGCAGTTCAGCAGTAAATAACATCTAAGAAACTGTTATTAATAGAATACAAACAAGGAACAAATGGAGATCTTGTTCCACCTCTTTCTTCTATCCTTTAGCTAAAAAGTAGAAAGTATATACTTAGTAGCATAGAACAGAATTTATTATATGTATATCTAAAATCCTATAGCAAACAACACTTTTACACTAAACGAATATACATGCTTTGTCTCATCTGAGGCAGTTAAGTAACTGAAAAGAGAAAACTATAGCTTTCCCCACCAGTAAAATGTAATAGATTAATTTAATCTGAAACACAGGGAAAAAGAACTATATTCAGATCCAGCTTAATTAAAAGGATTTAAAGTGTCTTGCAAACAAGTACTGAAATGGGTAAGAATTAAATTAGGGATATAAGTAGGGTTAAATGAAAAGAAGAGTAGCAAACAGTGGAATGACATTACAGACGAATGCCCATCTAGACAAACACAAAAAGCACACCATCTAGCACTTGCTAGAAGGAATCCAAAAAGTGGCTAGGGGCTTTCCAGAAGCCAATGCAAAATGGGAAATCTATTTTCAGAATTCAAGCCTGCAATGTCCCTAAGACAGAAATAAGGACAGAGCCCTCACCAGAAAATTTGCCTATTAAAACTTTCTCCCCCAAAAGCACTGGGGAGTTTGGGATTTTGAGCATAAGCCCCCTCTTCTCCTTACTTGGCCCTACAATAAACCTTTCTCTGCTCAAAAAACAAAACAAAAAAACCCACAAATGTTGTGGGTGGTGGAGGAGAAGTGAGAGATGAAAATTATGGACCCTCAGCACATCTCTCAGAAATTGACAGAGTATAAAACCAACATTACTCTATCCAGTAAGGATCTCACTCAGATTTAACGGACAAATCAAAAACTTTACAGACAAGCAAAAGCTAAGAGAATTCAGCACCACCAAATCAGCTTTATAACAAATGTTAAAGGAACTTCTATAGGCAGGACACACAGGAGAATAAAAAGGCCCACAAAAAACAAACCCCCCAAAATTAAGAAATTGGTAACAGGATCATGAGTGAGTGAGTGAATGAAGTTGCTCAGTCGTGTCCGACTCTTTGCGACCCTGTGGACTGTAGCCTACCAAGCTTCTCCGTCCATGGGATTCTCCAGGCAAGAGTACTGGAGTGGGTTGCATTTCCTTCTCCAGAGTATCTTCCCAACCCAGGGATCGAACCGGGTCTCCCACATTGCAGGCAAACGCTTTAACCTCTGAGCCACCAGGGAAGCCCTTGAATGGAAATGGATTAAATGCTCCAACCAAAAGACACAGATTGGCTGAATGGATACAAAAACAAGACCCAGGTATATGCTGTCTGCAAGAGACCCACTTTAGACATAAAGACACATACAGACCGAATATGAAGGGATGGAAAAAGATACGCCATGCAAATAGAAATCAGAAAAAAGCTGGAGTAGCAGTACTCATATCAGACAAACAGACTTTAAAATAAAGATCATTATAAGAGACAAGGAAGGATACTACATAATGATTAAAGGATCAATCCAAAAAAATACAACAATTATAAATATATACGCACACAATACAGGAGCACCTCAATACATAAGGCAAATGCTAACAGCCATAAATGGGGAAATTAACAGTAACAATAATAGTGGTGGACTTTAACACCCCACTTACACCAATGGACAGATTATCCAGACAGAAAATAAAGAAACACAAGTTAGAAATGACAGACTGGACCAGATAGATAGACTTAACTGATATGTATAGGACATTCCATCTGAAAGCAGCAGAATACACTTTCTTCTTAAGTGCACATGGAACATTCTCCAGGAAAGATCACATCTTGGGTCACAAATCAAGCCTTGATAAATTTAACAAAATTTAAACTGTATCAAACACCTTTTTCAACCACAATGCTATAAGATTAGATATCAGTTACAGGAAAAAAACTATTTTAAAAACACCTGGAAGCTAAACAATACACTAAATAACCAAGAGATCACTGAAGAAATCAAAGAGGAAATTAAAAAAATACACAGAAGCAAACGAAAATAAAAACACAATGACCCAAAACTTATAGAGCACACAACAAAAAGCAGTTAAAGGAGGGAAGTTTACAGCAATTCACCTGAAGAAAAAAGAATCTCAACAATCTAATATTACACCTAAAGCAACTAGAGAAAGAACAACAACAAAATCCTGTAGTAGAAGAAATCATAAATATCGGAGCAGATATATACGGAATAGCAACAAAGAAGACAACAGCAAAGATCAATTAAGCTAAAAGTTGATTACTTGAGAAGATGACCAAAACTGATAAACCTCTGGTGGCTCAGAGGTTAAAGCGCCTGCCTCCAATGTGGGAAACCTGGGTTCAATCCCTGGGTGGGGAAGATCCCCTGGAGAAGGGAATGGCAACCCACTCCAGTATTCTTGCCTGGAGAATCCCATGGACAGAGGAGCCTGGTGGGCTACAGTCCACAGGGTCACAAAGAGTGGGACACGACTGAGCAACTTCACTTTCACTTTAGCCAGACTCATCAAGAAAAAAGGGAAAGGATTCAAATCAATAAATTAGAAATGAAAAGAAAGAAGTTACAGCTGACTCCACAGAAATACAAAGGATAAGAGGCAACACAAGCAACTATATACNGGGACACGACTGAGCAACTTCACTTTCACTTTAGCCAGACTCATCAAGAAAAAAGGGAAAGGATTCAAATCAATAAATTAGAAATGAAAAGAAAGAAGTTACAGCTGACTCCACAGAAATACAAAGGATAAGAGGCAACACAAGCAACTATATACCAATAAATAGGACAATCTGGAAGAAATGAACAAATTCTTAGAAAGGTACACCCTTCTAAGACTGAACCAGGAAGAAATAAACAGATCAATGACAAGTAATAAAATTGAAACTGTAATTTAAAATCTTCCAACAAACAAAAGGCCAGGACCAGATGGCTTCACAGACCAATTCTAACAAACATTTAGAGAAGAGTTAATATCTATCCTTCACAAACTCTTCTACAAAATTGCAGAGGGAGAAACAGTCCCAAACTTGTTCTACAAGGCCACTATCATCCTGATACCACAACCAGACAAAGATACCACAAGAAAATTACCACTATAACCAATGAACACAGATTCAACAATCCTCAACAAAACACTAGCAAACAGAATCCAGCAACGCAGTAAAAGGATCATACACCACGATCAAGTGGGATTTATCCCAGAGATGCAAGGATTCTTCAATATACACAAATCACTGTGATATACCATATCAACAAGTTGAAGAATAAAAAGCACATGATCATCTCAATAGATGCTGGAAAAATTTGACAAATTTCAATATCCATTTATGATAAAAAAAAAAAAAAAAGAAAGAAAAAAAGAAACTCTCCAGAAAGTGGGCATACAGAGAACCTACCCCAAAAAAAGCCCATAATAAAAGCCATATACAACAAACCCACAACTAGTAACATCATTCTCAATGGTGAAATGGAGAAGGTGATGGCACCCCACTCCAGTACTCGTGTCTGGAAAATCCCATGGACGGAGGAGCCTGGTAGGCTGCAGTCCATGCAGTCGCTAAGAGTCAGACACGACTGAGCAACTTCACTTTCAGTTTTCACTTTCATGCACTGGAGAAGGAAACGGCAACCCACTCCAGTGTTCTTGTCTGGAGAATCCGAGGGACGCAGGAGCCTGGTGGGTTGCTCTCTATGGGGTCACACACAGTCGGACATGACTGAAGCGACTTAGCAGACTTAGCAATGGTGAAAACCTGAAAGCATTTTCTCTAACATAAGGAACAAAACAAGGATGTGCACTCTCACCACTATTATGCAACATAGTTTTGGAAATCCTAACCATGGCAATCAGAGAAGAAAAAGAAATAAAAGGAATACAAATTTTAAAAGAAGTTAAACTCTGTTTTCAGATGTACTCTACAAAGAAAAATCCTAAAGATGCCACCAGAAAAACTACTAGCACTAATCGATGCATTTGGCTTGCATTCCTATGCACTAACAATGAACAAACAGAAAGAGAAATTAAGGAAACAATCCCATTTACCAATGCAACAAAAAGAATAAAACACCTAGGAATAAATCTATCTAAGGAGGCAAAGTGAAAGAGGAGAGTGAAAAAGTTGGCCTAAAGCTCAACATTCAGAAAACGAAGATCATGGCATCTGGTCCCATCACTTCATGGGAAATAGATTGGGAAAGAGTGGAAACAGTGTCACACTTTATTTTGGGGGGCTCCAAAATCACTGCAGATGGTGACTGCAGCNAGAAGGGGACGATAGAGGATGAGATGGCTGGATGGCATCACTGACTCGATGGACGTGAGTTTGAGTGAATGCTGGGAGTTGGTGATGGACAGGGAGGACTGGCGTGCTGTGATTCATGGCATCACAAAGAGTCGGACAGGACTGAGAGACTGAACTGAACTGAACTGAAGGAGGCAAAAGGCCTGTATTCAGAAAAGACTGATGAAAGAAATTAAACATGATATAAACAGAAACAGATGTCTTAGATTGGAAGAATCAATATTGTGAAAATGACTATACTAAACAAAAGCAATCTACAGATTCAATGCCATCCCTATCAAATTACCAATGGCATTTTTCACAGAATTAGAACAAAAATTTTTACAGTTTGTATGGAAAAACAAAACACTCTGAATAGCCAAAGCAATCTTGAGAAAGAAAAACATAATTGAAGGAATTAGACTCTCTGACTTCAGACTATATTACAAAGCTACAGTAATAGAGACAGTATGATACTGGCAGCAAAACAAATACAGATCAGATCAATAGCACAGGATAAAAACCGATAGATAAACTCACGCACCTACCACCACATAATCTGTGAAAAAGGAGACAAGAAAATACAATGAAGAGAAGACAATCTCTTCAATAAGTGGTGCTGGGAATACTGGATAGCAACACGTAAAAGAATGAAATTATTAACATTCTCTGACATCATACAGAAAGATAAACTCAAAAATGGATCAAAGACATAGATGTAACACTGGACACTATAAACTCTTAGAGGAAAACAAAGGCAGAACACATAAATCACAGCAAGATCTTTTTTGACCTACCCCCTAGAGTAATAAGAATTAAAAAATAAATAAATAAGTGGGACCTAAATAAAAGCTTTTGCAGAGCAAAGGAAAACATAAACAAAACAAAAAGACAACTCTCAGAATGGGGGAAAATATTTGCAAATGAAGCAACTGACAAAGGATTTATCTCCAACATATACAAACATCTCATGCGGCTCAATATCAAAACAACAAACAATCCAATCAAAAAATGGGCAAAGATCTAAACAGACATTTCTTCAAAGACATAAACACAGTCGAGAGGCACATGAAAAGATGCTCAACATCACTCATTATTAGAGAAATGCAAATAAAAACTACAGTGAGTAATCAGCTCACACTGGTCAGAATGACCATCATCAAAAAATCTATAAACAATAAATGCTGGAGGGGGTGTGGAGAAAAGGGAATCCTCTTGCATTGACAGTGGAAGTGTAAATTGATACAGCCACTATGGAGAACAGTATGGAGTGCCTTTAAAAAGCTAAAAACAGTACTACCCTATGACCCAGCAATCCCACTACTGTGAATATATCCTGAGAAAACCATAATTCAAATAGATACATGTACCCCAACGTTCACTGGAGCACTATTTACAACAGCCAGTACATAGAAGAAACCTAAATGTCCATCGATGGATGAATGGATAAAGAAGATGTGGTACACATATACAATGGAATATTATTCAGCCACAAAAGGAAATGAAATTGGGTCATTTGTAGAGATGTGGATGGACCCAGAGTCTGCCATACAGAGTAATGTAAGTCAGCAAGAAAGAAACAAATATCATATATTAACTCATGACAAATATCATATATTAACTCATGTATGTGTAATCTAACAAATAATGGTACAGGTGAACCTATTTGCAGGGGAGGAATAGAGACATAGATATAGAGAAGGGACATGGAGACACAGGGGAGGGGGGAATGAATTGGAAGATTAGGAATGACATATATACACTACCATGTGCAAATAGACAGCTAGTGGGAAGCTGCTGTATAACACGGGGAGCTTAGCTGGGTGCTCTGTGATGACCTAGAGGGGTGGGACGCTGGGTTCAAGAGGAAGAGGGGGAATATATAGGTGATTCACTTCACTGTACAGCAGAAATTAACACAACATTGTAAGGCAATTATACACCAATTTAAAAAAAGAAACTGACAAGACTAGATTCAAAATCAGGAAAAAGATTTCATAAACTTCATTTAACAGATATTGATATAACTTTGGACTTAACCATTAAAATAAATTCTTTTCAAACACTCAAACAGAATGTGAATTAGACCACTGAACACTTCAGGGAATTTCAAAAATTAGAACTCACCCAGGCTAGTCCTTAAACTGAGAAAATAAATTAGCTCAGACTGAGAAAGTAAAAATTCTCCCTGTCACTGACGAAGCTGCTGCTGCTGCTAAGTCACTTCAGTCATGTCCGACTCTGTGCGACCCTGTAGACGGCAGCCCACCAGGCTCCCCCATCCCTGGGATTCTTCAGGCAAGAACACTGGAGTGGGTTGCCATTTCCTTCTCCAGTGCATGAAAGTGAGAAGTGAAAGTGAAGTCGCTCAGTCGTGTCCAACTCTTAGCGACCCCATGGACTGCAGCCCACCAGGTTCCTCCGTCCATTGGATTTTCCAGGCAAGAGTACTGGAGTGGGGTGCCATTGCCTTCTCCGATTGATGAAGCTAGAGTAACAGAAACTGAATGGTCAGCTGCAAAGAACAAAGAGTATTTCAGAGGGTAGGCTACAGCTGTAAAGAGAACAAGGCTAGCATAATCCTGATACCAAAGCCAAAAAAAGGATGATAGGTCNTGGATTTTCCAGGCAAGAGTACTGGAGTGGGGTGCCATTGCCTTCTCCGATTGATGAAGCTAGAGTAACAGAAACTGAATGGTCAGCTGCAAAGAACAAAGAGTATTTCAGAGGGTAGGCTACAGCTGTAAAGAGAACAAGGCTAGCATAATCCTGATACCAAAGCCAAAAAAAGGATGATAGGTCACTATCAACTGTGACCACACACATGAAGTAGAGTCCTACTAAACTAAATCCAAAGCACAGTAAAAGAACATACACCATGCCTAGACGCAAGAAACACTCTGCATAAGAAAGTGGACTAATGCACAACGTACTACAATTAATTCCAAGTAGGTTGAAGAGTTAACCACAAAAAAATGAAACCTTTTTAAAAACTTAAAAACTGAATACTCATTCTTAGTGGAAATGACTTACTGAGAATAATCAGCAGAAAATAGTAAACTAAAGATTTGACCATAGAAAAATGCAACTTCAGCCTTTTTAGAGCCAAAATAAAATTGAACACCAACAGTATTGTCACAAAAATGGAAAGATGACTAATTTTCCATAGAGCATGTATCAATAAGAAATACACCAATAAGAAACACATCAAAAAGAAATACATCAATAAAAAACACTAGCACTCTAGTGGGAAAAAACGGGCAAGGGGAACATAGACCACCAATCCACGGAAAACATACCACCAGAAAATATGCACAACCTTCTTGATAATCAAAAGAAAGAATGTTAAAACAATAAGGGCTTCTCAATCTTAGACTGATTTAAAACATGTCATGATCATTATATTGGTGAGAGATAAGCATTTTCTAAATACTGGTGGAATATAAACTGAAGTTGACTCTCGAACCAGAGTTTAGGGGCCCCCTCTAGATCCCCAGATTTGAAAATGTTCTTTTCAAAAACCACACACAGGAAAATGATCACTATGTATTAAAGAAGATACACAAATAAGCAAAACAGTACGCCAACTAGTGGTTGTGTTAGAGACTGACGTCTCTTCTGTATGTTTTTCTATATTCCAGATGAATTTGAAGTATTTTTAAGGTACAAAAACAATGGAGCAGCCAGAAGAAAAAGTTTTCCCTCAATTTCCTACTTTAAGTGTAAAATACTTTTATGAATATATAGAAAACACATTTGAGCTAATCCTACTTCCTGCTGTTAATTCATACACGAAGAGTCCTAAGAAATATTTGCTGCTCAAGTATTTATACCTTTCAATATATTTTAAAGAAGAAATTTCTCACTTCCCAACCTTTTCTACAGTAAGTTTAGTCCCTTAATGTTTCCTATATGGTGTCAATATCCTCCATTCAAATATGAGTATTACAAAACCACTTAATAACTCAGGAACGTCTAAGATCTCTAAAACAAAGTTACTAAAATGTGTTTATTTAACGATTAAAGAGTTACATGGGAACAGAGCAATGTAACTCACCAACACAATCTCTGTATCAAGACATGGATGTATTTACATGCCCTACTTGTCACAGGTTACACTTGCAAAATCTACGTTAACAGATATGCCTAAAACTGATACCTTGAGTGTGTCCAGTACACCCCGATCCTTAAACGTCTGGTACAGCTTTTTGCGCAGATCATCTTGACTCAACACATCAGATTTGGGGAACATGATGGACCAGAAGAGAAACCGGTTATGGTTTACCTGGCGGGCAGAGGAGATGTTAAATTCTGCACACAGACCAGTGATCTCTCCAAGGAAGCCCTCACAAGCCCAGGGGAGAAAGGCGTTTTAACGGAACCAAAGGCTTCACTTCCGCCCGCCTCGAGGAGGCGGCAGGTGACGGCAGGTGAGCGAGCCATCAGGTGTCGGCTTCCTCCCGAGCCCGTCCCACCGTGCCCCAACTTTGAGTCCGAACCTGGGATGCAGGCCCTGGCCTAGGGGTACCCCTGCCTTCAGAGTCCTGCCTCAACCCCAGAGTACCAGGAGGAACAAGGTGAATCTTCCGCTTTGTACTGCAAACTAGGAACTCGGACAGAGACGCGCATGACTTGGAAGTTCTGATACGGGAGCGTGGCTGTGGCCCACGCGCGACTCTCACGCGCGGAGACCGGAAGACTGAAGGCTCGAGAAAGTGCAGCATTGACCGGAACTCGCGCTGCCCAAAGCCGATCTCAGCCCTCCCCGCAGTCCGGGCACTATGGCGCAAGCGCCAAGCTACGTAGGGCTGCGGCAGGAAGCTCCGCCCACTACGCAAGGGCGGTACCGCGGGGTCTCGCGAGAGCTACTTCCGGAGTTCCTACGGAAGTTGAACAACGCGATTCCGTTCCGCGGCAACTGACTGAGCGTTTCTGTTGCCAGCGTCTCGCCGCAGGTAGGGGGGTGGAACGAGTGGACGGTTGGTGCTTGGGGACTCTGGGGGATGTGTCTTGTCCCGCGGGAGCCGGCTGTTGGCCCTTTCTCTCCCCTCTGTCCCTGGCCGGCTGAGCTCATCAACAGCCCAGCTGGCCATTCCACACCGAGATTCAATCTGCAAACGTCCGTCTGCTTAGGCGCTTTGCTTCTTGTAATACCTTTTATTGAGTTGGGTTATTCAGCCCACCCTGGCTTTCTTAACTGCGGCACTGTTGCCGTTTGGAGTCGGAAAATGCTCCATTGTGGTGCTGTCCTGCGCACTGTAAGATGCTGAGCAGCATCCTTGGTTTCCACCCAATCGATACCAGTAGCACCTCCCTCCCAGTTCTGACAACCTCCTAATATTGCCACCTGTCCCTGGGAGGCAAAGTCGCCCCTGGTTAAAAACCAGTGAGCTACACTTGGTGCGTGCTGTGAAGAAGATAGGTAAGCTGGGTCCCCAAGATGCTTAAATCTAATTAGAAAAGGCTCTCAAGAAGCAATGCTGAAAACATAGCCAGAGAATTGGCTAAGAACTAAGATGCATTGTGAAAGTGTTACTCGCTTAATTGTGTCCGACTTTTTGCGATCCCATAGGCTGAATGGTAACCCACTCCAGTACTCTTGCCTGGAAAATCTACGGACAGAGGAGCCTGGTAGGCTGCAGTCCATGGGGTCGCGAAGAGTCGGACACAGCTGAGCGACTTCACTTTCACTTTTCACTTTCATGCATTGGAGAAGGAAATGGCAACCCACTCCAGTGTTCTTGCCTGGAGAATCGGCGGCGCCTGATGGGCTGCCGTCTATGGGGTCGCACAGAGTCGTACACGACTGAAGCGACTTAGCAGCAGCAGCAGCAGACTGTAACCTACCAGGCTCCTGTGTCCATGGAATTCTCCAGGCAAGAATATTGGGCTGGGTTGCCACTCCTTTCTCCAGAGGATCTTCCCAACCCAGGAATCGAAGCAAAGTCTCCTACATTGCAGGCGGATTCTTTACCATCTGAGCCAGAGATGCATTGTAGACTGAGTAAAGATTTTAGAAAAAGTGGTGGGGGTGGACATGAGTGGCACATCTCTGAAAACTGTGATTTCATCAGGGCATTGTTAGGTAGTAGTTGGATAGTGGACAAAAAGCAAAGGAGGAAGGGTGGAAATTCTGAAAGGAATAAAAAAATCAGGACCCTTTCAAGACCAGTGAGGCATCTGGCCTGACTCCAGAGCCCCATGCTGTGGGTATAAGGTATCTAAGGCCTACCTACGAGGACAAAATTGGGCCAGTGTTAGCTTTGTGAGCAGCAATGAAGAGTACAGTGAATTTTCACCCCTAGCTATGAAAGGCTTAAACGATTTAATAGGCATCAAGAGTGACAGGACTTAAATAGGAGGTAGAGACCGTGTAGGTTGGGTTGGGAAGTACTTTGAGAAGGAAGGATTTGGGTAGACTTTGAAGATGGGTAAGGTAAACATACAGAATTCCAGGCATGAAGAGAGAAATAAGTCTGGACTGGACACAATCAGCTGGAGAGGGAAAAAATAAGTATACCAATCCACTGTAGCTGAGGTAGAACAACGTGGGACTAGGTTTTGGATACTGATACTTAGTTAGATGAAAAGCACTAAGGCTTTTGAGCAGAATAGTGAGCTGATGAAGAATGTTCTAAGATGTTAGTATGGAGTCATTTCACAAGGCATCCTGATAATTCTTGGTTACTAAGTTTTCAATTATATTCACCCAAATGTCTTTCCAGGTAACTTCAAAGGAGCAGCCCTAGGCTTGGCCTCTGGAACAGTTTGGAATAAATCTGTCTAGTTCAGATTTAGCAAATACTTGGCACTCTCATAGGCACTCCCTTTCCCACACCCATAGCAGACGTGATAACTGATCACAGCAGTCTTTCTCCCGACCACCCTTAGTCTCAGAATCTTTCTCAGCACTAGTCCTGGCTATCACTACCAGCTGATAAGAACAAGCTCATGGGGGGAAATCCAGTTGGCATCCCTAGTCAAATCCCTTCCCATAGACAGCATCATATTTATAAAGACTGCATCTATTCCACAAAAGGTCTTACCCTGCCTCCATTTTAAACATCCTCAGCTCCTTAGGTAGCTTTTGTCTTGTTCCCAGGGCGTTCCTTAGCCTAAATGCTTCCTTCCTCCCAACACATACAGTTCGGAGTTAATGAATTTTAAAACTGTGATTCCCAGAACTAAGTATCTTCCCCAGAGATGGTATTATTAGTCATGAGGACATCATCTTTTCTTAATGCAGTCTGGAACTGCATTAGCTTTTCTGGCCAGTGTATTGGATTGCTGCCACTGACTGAGCTGGCAGTAAATGAGAAGAGGTCCCCATAGACGAGCTACTCTTAACACTAGGTTTCCCTCATCCCATTGTGCTGTTGATTTTTTCAGCCCAAGTATAGAACTTTATTTCGAATTCTTTAAATTCTGTCCTGTTCATGTCACCTATTTCTCTTACCATGGAGGTCTTTTGAATCCTAACTTTAGCCTTCTAATAAATTAGGTGCCTTTAGCATGTTGGAGAAGGCAATGGCACCCCACTCCAGTATTCTTGCCTGGAAAATCCCATGGACGGAGGAGCCTGGTAGGCTTCAATCCATGGGGTCTTAAAGAGTCGGACACGACTGAGCGACCTCACTTTCACTTTTCACTTTCATGCACTGGAGAAGGAAATGGCAGCCCACTCCAGTGTTCTTGTCTGGGGAATCCCAGGGACAGGGGAGCCTGGTGGGCTGCCGTCTATGGGGTCACACAGAGTCGGACACGACTGAAGTGACTTAGCAGCAGCAGCAGCCAGTACTCTTGCCTGGAAAATCCTATGGATGGAGGAGTCTGGTAGGCTGCAGTTCATGGGGTCACAAAGAGTCGGACATGACTGAGCAACTTCACTTTCACTTAGCATGTTATCTTGGAGAAGGCAATGGCACCCCACTCCAGTACTCTTGGCTGGAAAATCCCATGGACAGAGGAGCCTGATGGCCTGCAGTCCATGGGGTCACGAAGAGTCGGACACAACTGAGCGACTTTACTTTCACTTTTCACTTTCATGCATTGGAGAAGGAAATGGCAACCTGCTCCAGTGTTCTTGCCTGGAGAATCCCAGGAATGGCAGAGCCTGGTGGGTTGCCATCTCTGGGGTCGCACAGGGTCAGACACAACTGAAGCGACTTAGCAGCAGCAGCAGGTTATCTTTGGGTGTGAGAAGTTGGCTTCATCTCAGTTACTGATGCAAACCCCTTGAGCTGCACTAGGTGAAGGTCAACCTCCAAGGCTCCCTAGAGAACCCATGCTGTCCATTGACATGGAGCCTGTGAACATTCCAGTCAGTCCACTCCTGTCCCTCCTTCAGCAGAGAACGTGCACACCCTGGGTCCCCAGCACTGCTCTTGCTCTGGGGGTATCCCAGGCTGTCACCCAGGCTACTGTTCTCCCATGAGTTCTTAGATGGAGAACCACGTGACTTCAGAAAGTGACTCACCTTCTCCCTAGTTCCCTTCCACAACAGGGAGTATCGGTCTGGAATGACTTGTTCTTCTAGAACAAGGGAGTAGTAACCCACTCTTTCTAAGGATACATGTTAAAGGACTGACATGATTTATCATAGAAGTTCCCAGCATAGTTAGTGTCTGACCGAAGACAGGCATTTCATACCTGTTTCTGTTGCTGTTTTAATCTCTTCAGTGGTACTCTGACTTCAACATAAGCCTTTTTGTTTTCTGAAAGTTGGCATAACAGTTACTAACCTCTGAAAGCCTGGCTCTATTCCTATGATTTCTCAATGTCCCTGGTCAGTAGTCACAGTATCAGAGTTGTTAACCCAACTTTTTTTAAAACATGCCCATCTTGGGGTTCATAGCCTGCCTAACCTCATGTCTCCCACACTTACTGTGTGCAAACCATTCTTTGAGAAAACTCAAATTTGACACACCTGTGTCCTGTGTTGTTTACACACCAGGTGCCTCAAATCATTGACCATTCTCCCTTGCTTTTTCCTGATAGTAGCCTGCACTTCTCTTGTTTTTCTTAACATACAGCACACATTTCAGCTCGTGTGGGACTTTTGCCCTTCTGACTCAAGCCTCCTGGCTTTCTGGTCACACGTTATGGGCATTACTAGCGAGTGCCCTACTTCTCACGTTTTGTACACGGTCTCTTCAAGAAGTCCAGAGGTCCTTGTGTGTTGATTTCTTCAGTTCTTTCTCTCAAAAGCAGTTAAAGACATTTTAACCACCACAGACAGCTGTTCTTGGCACACACGGGAGTCCTGGCTCCTCTCTGTTCAGCCAACAAGTCCTGCCCTTGTACAGGAGGGTTTCTTCATCCTATTTTAACAACTGTGGCAGCTTCTCCCAAACATGCTGTTTGTCGCCTGACACAGGCTTCATCAGTCAAGGCCCTGGAGGGCCTCAGCACTAGAACTTTCAGAAGGTTCCCCTCCTTGTTGAAGCTAGTTAATCCCATCTCCCCCACCTCCTTCCTGCCTTCCCTTTCTTACATTCCAGCACTATGCCCTCCCACTGGAGGAGGAAATGGCAACCCAGTCCAGTATTCCTGCCTGGAGAATCCCATGGACAGAGAAACCTGGCGGGCTATAGTCCATGGAGTCGCACAGAGTGGGACACGACTGAGCACACAACAGCATGCCCTCCCCCTGCTCCCTGCAGGTCCATGCTGCTAGCGCTGAGCAGTTTCCTGTTCTAGGCTGTGTTAGGGGTATGAGACCCTAGCTGGAAAACCCAGCCGCTGTTCTCTTCCACTCTCGTCCCTGTACTGCTCTGAGTCGCTCTACCTTGATGCACTGTTGGCCCCCCGCCCCCCATTTCCACGGGGCTCTGAAACCTGTGACCCATGGAAAATAAGCTCACTCTATCCCCAGTCTCCTCTACCTCCCTTTTTCTTAAGCCTGCAGGTTTTTTTAGCTTTGAAACTTTGTTAGTTTCCTACTGCGACCATAACGCATAACCACAAATTTACTGGCTTAAAACAACACACACTTACCATCTTACCATTTTGTAGGGTAGAAGGCTTATGGGGGTCTCACTGGGCATAAATCCCTTCTGGAAGCTCTCTGGAAGAATCTGTTTCGTCATCCTTTCCAGCTTCTAGGGGCCACCCACATTCCTTGGTTCATGGCTCTTTCCTCCATCTTGAAAATCAGCAAAGTTTCATCTCCGTGGCGATCCACCTACTGCCATGCTTCCCCTCTCCCCAGAACCGCCAACTCTTCCCTGGGGTTCCACCCTCTTCCACTTTTAAAGACTCTGGTGATTACACTGGATCCCCGGGATCCTTGTCCTACCTGAAGATCAGCTGATGAGCGGCCTTAGTTGCATCTACAGCCTTAATGCCCTTTGCCACCTAGATTAATTTTCCATTTCCCAAGCTTAGAATGTGGGCATCTTGGTGGGGGCCAGGGGAGCTTATTCTGGCTGCCACCACACATGCAGAACTGACCTGTTCATTTTCATCCCTCTTCCTTCCCTTTCTGGTTTCCTTTATAGCTTCATCACCTTGATATTCTGCTTGACCCCCCTCAGCCAGACATTTGGCAACATCCTGAATTCTTCCTGCAGTTCACCAGTTTCACCCACTGCCAAGTTCTGTGTAACACCCCCACACCTTAAGACCTTGGAGACACTTGAAGGGCCCCTATTTCAGGTGACAGAAAGACTGCATAGGTGGAGATCATCTCCCTCCTCGCAGAAAGTCCCATCCATCAGACAGCACAGAATTCTAGAGCAAGTCTCAGCTCTGCTCACCATCGAAGCCAAGGAAGCCCCACGTATTAAATGGCTGTAGACGTTGCCTTCCTGGGACAAGGTGGTTATGTGCTCTTGCCACTTCCTTTTCTTCCACTGCACGGCTCAGCTTCTCTGCGTCGTCCTTTCTTCAAGCCTCTGTAAAATCACTTGACTAGCCGCTCATGTTCTGTGTAGCTGGCAGGTTTGTGACCACTGCTTTCTTTCTTGCAGTTTCTTGTTTATCCTTATGCTCTTCTTAGGATATAATTTTCTCCCCCACACGGGTCTCCACATGGGGCTGAGTGGGTTTGGGGGCCAGAGAAGAAGGGTAATCTTCCTTATACGTATAGTGTCTCCTGTTGCTGCTTAACATGTGTGCAGAGGGAGAAGGATCTTCCTTGAGTAATTTTTCCCTGCTGCTCCTTAAATGTTTGTGCTGAAGAAAGCAAGCCCTTCCCTTGGCAAACTCCACCTATGAAACCTTTTCCGGCAAGAAGGAATGATGTCATTGTTTGCTCTGTGAAGATTGCAGGTTTCCACCCGCTTCCCCTCACTTGAGCTTGAGGCTCACTGCCACTTCTAGTTTTGCAGAGCTTTGGTATCATCCCCACCTTTGTCTTCAGGTTTCATGGCATGGAAGTCCCGGTGAGGCTCGATGAGCCCTGGGTTCTGACACATCTTACTGTTGGCGCCTGGTTAAGCAGGTCCCCGCTCCAAAGGGAGGCCTTCCTCTGCGTCACATCTCTGTGTGCCTGTGCTCGTGTCGCTGGAGCTAGACGTGAACCTAGCTTTGTCTGATTCAGAAGGCCCTGTGCTAAAATTACATACACGAGTCCATCGCCTGTCTGCCCATTCATCCATCCAGATTGTGATCGTGCTAAAAGTCACAAATCATTGATTTCTCCCCCAGCACCCCTATTTTCTCTTTTTATGGCGTTAGCAAACCTATCAACCCTTGTTGCAAGAGCTCTTTGTGCCTCAGAATGTCCTTTTGGATTATGATCTCTTCCATCTCTTTGAGGGCACAGCACTGTGTCTCCCTCTCTTTCGAAAGGCGTTCGCAGAGGCCTATCACAGACTCCCCTGCGCAGTGGCATCCACGGCACAGCGCTGCCGGGGGAGCAGCAGCGCCTCAGCCTGGCTGCACAGCAGTCTGCGCAGCGCTCGGCAGCTGCAGTTTCCCGTTCAGCGCCAGGCTGGCTAGCCCAGCCCACAGGGAAGCCAGCCTCAAAGGCCCATGCCCTCCTATCAGGAGAATGTTGTTTTTATGATTTCATGTTGGAGGCCTTCTAATTTCCCTATGAAATTGTAGTAGTGGATTCTCCAGAACATATCACAAATAAATTAATTGTATCAGTCACAAGCTATGTATCTATAGGAATGGAACGATGTCATTGTTTGCTCTGTGAAAATTGCAGGCTTCCACCCCTTTCCCCTCACTTGAGCTTGAGGATTATTGCCACTTCCAGATTTGCAGCACTTTGGTATCATCTTGGTATGGTATCTGTCACTTGGTATCTATCAATCTTGGCATGGAAAGCATGCCACCTTAGGGGCCACCTCCTCTACAATTTAGGTTTAAGTTAAAAATGGAGTTCTTCACTTCCTGGGTTTTTGTATTGAGTACTAAAATTACACATTATTTTCATTTAATTAGGAGCTATATTGAAGACGATGTCTGGAAGCTTCTACTTTGTCATCGTCGGTCACCATGATAATCCAGTTTTTGAAATGGAGTTTTTGCCAGCTGGAAAAGCAGAATCCAAAGTGCGTATGAAACCTTAAAAAAGCCCATAGCACTTGTTATGTTGCTGTAATGATACTGGTGTGATGTGACTGTGGAACTGGAAGGGTCTGGACAGATGAGGTCACTGCGGACCCAGCACAACAAAGGTGGCTCGCTCTGCAGTCCTGCAGGTTGAGAGGAGCCGGCCAGGAGCACCCTCTGCATTGTGTGTTCGTGCTCTAGTTCAGCACACACTTGGCACAGGCCCACAGGATGCCCTGGGTCTCCTCTCCCTGGTTGCCAGTCCCTAGATCACCCGACAAAGGCGGTGATTGTACTGGGTCTGTAGGGGCAGGTGCTCCAGCCCTGAAATGCCAAGAAAGCCCCTTCTGTGCCCTCAAATCAGCTTTTCCAGCAGGACAGACAGGCTAGAGGTTGAGAGAGACCTCGACTTCCATGTCCTCCTGCCACCCCCGGGATGGCAGCTGTTGTCATCGACTTCCCACAGCATCCACTGGCCACGTGGGGCCCTCATGCTCTCCTCCTTGGCGACGGCACCCAACTTTCTTGTTGTCAAGAGTGGTTCCGAAAAAAACAGCTTGCTTCAAGAACATGGTGCCCCTCACGAGTAAACAGAGCTGTAGGGTCTTGGCATGAGGAAAGCTGGTCCCTCCATCTCCCTGTACAAAGCCATATTCCAAGTAAATTGCTGACCATTGTGCTGTGTTTCTCCCAGCCTCCAAAAATAGGCTTTAACGTCCTTTAAGACAGGAACTGATGTTTAAAATTAGTCTTGATGTGTAATGTCCAATGTAGGACGCTTTTCAACTGTTCAGACCTTGCCACTGAAATACGATAGAAATCCAAGGTATTATCTGAGCAGGTGTTGTTGCTCCATCATTTGCCCACATTCCCAGGAGTGCACTGCTGTTTTAAACCTGGATGGGAGGCATCGCTGCAGCAGTAGTTGCTTTGTGTGGTATGCAGCTACTTAGAGTTTTTCTCTCATTCCACTGGCCTTGTGGTAGGCAAAGTGGTGCCTATACAAACTGTCGCATTACTTGATCTTGGTTCTTTCTCCTGCTACCACTCACCTTTGTAAACTACTCCTACAGTTTTCTCCTGATCTATCAAGTTTGCTCATAGGTGCAAAAGGAAAGACTGCCATGAGCCAGACACAAAACACATCCGTTTCTCTGAGAAATAAGTTTTGTCCACGTGCTGAGACTGAAGTATAAATGTGCTTCACTTACGTGAGGGATTCCAGGGCATGTGACCACCTTCCTCCAGTCCAGGCACAGCCTCCTCAGCCAGGAAGCTCCATTTGTTTCCCAAGGCTGCAGTCATAGTACCAGACACTGGCTGCCTGAGAGCAGAATCAGATTGTCTCATGGTTGGCAAGCCCAGAAGTCTTGAGATCAAGCTGTTAGCAGGGCCAGCCCCATCCAAAGGTGCTAGGGAAGGCCTGTTCCAGGCCTTTCTCCCAGCTGCTGGCAGTTCATGCCTTGTGGCAGAACTGCAGTCTCCCGTGGCTTTCTCCCTGCATGTGAGCCTGTCCCCAGATTTCCTGCTTTTTATAAATAGACCAGTCACTGGATTAGGGACCCACTTGCTGCTAGCATGACCTCATGGTAAGTGATGACGTCTTCAACAACCCTCTTTCCAAACATGGCCACATTCTGAGGGTAAGGCCTGCAGCACAGGAGTTGGGGGAACCTAGGGGTTCTTTGAAAAATGCACTTTGAAAGTAAGCATCTCATGTACGTGAGGCTGCATTCCAGGTTGTGAATTCCCTCTCCACATTTGGGGGAACAGCCCCGCCTTCTTCAGTTAGGCCTTTTAGGCCCATGAGAAGGACGTCTCCGGCTTGACAGGATCACCTTGCGCTGTCAGCACAGGTGACTGCACACAGCTGGCACCGAGCCGGGTTGGCAGCCCTGGGATCTCCCTGCACCTCAGGGTAGCCAGTGCCAAGCTGTCTCCCCTGCACACCAAGCCCCGGCCCTGCCCCCGCCCGAGGCTGGTGCCCATAGCTTTCGTTGCCACCTTCCTGGCCTACCTTGTATTTTTCTGTCTTCCTCCTCAAAAGATGTGTACTTCTTGAAAGCAGGATCTGAGAGGAGGGGAGGAGAAGGGGAGGAAAATTTAAAGCAGGATCTACTCTTTTTTTTAAAAAGAAGTATCCTTTTTTTCTCCCATGCTTAAATGCTCATACAATCTGATAACTTCCTTGTTGCGAAAATTTAAAAAACTTTATAGTTTCTTGAACACATTTCATAAGTAATTGGCTGTTTCTATTTGAGTCTTAGATACCAGATTAGAAAATAGTGCGAAAACACTCTAGACTTTAATAGCAGAAAGCTTCCCCCCACTCCCCATGAGCAAGCTGTGTCTAGAATTCCCTGAATGGAAGTGTTAATCTGGTATCACTGTCACCTAGGACGATCACCGCCATCTGAACCAGTTCATAGCTCATGCTGCCCTCGACCTCGTAGATGAGAACATGTGGCTGTCAAACAATATGTACTTGAAGACGGTGGACAAATTCAATGAATGGTTTGTCTCGGCATTCGTCACTGCGGGTCATATCCTTACCTGTTTAATAAAGAGCTCTAAGAAAGGGTTGGGGTGACAAACCAGACCAGCATGAGATCTGGATGCCAGGTTCTGAGTCTGTGGACTGCAAAGTATTAGGTAGAAAATGGCCATTGATGGTGCTTTTTTATTTTTTTTAGGGGGAAAAAACATCTTTTATTTAACAGATAATTTTAAAGTCCAGTCTCATAAAATTAAGGTTTATCTGAATCATTTCAAGGGTGATTTTATTTTGTAGTTACTTTCTAATTTAAAAAGATTATGTTGTCTTCAAGATAAAACTAACGGCACCCCACTCCAGTATTCTTGCCTGGAAAATCCCATGGATGGAGGAGCCTGGTGGGCTGCAGTCCATGGGGTCGCTAAGAGTGGACACGACTGAGCGACTTCAGTTTCACTTTTCACTTTCACGCATTGGAGAAGGAAATGGCAACCCACTCCAGTGTTCTTGCCTGGAGAATCCCAGGGACGGCGGAGCCTGGTGGGCTTCCGTCTATGGGGTCGCACAGAGTTGGACACGACTTAAGTGACTTAGCAGCAGCAACCTAACTCTGAACCCAGTTTATCGGTTTATCTTTTCCATCACACAATACACCGCATGTGACTCAAAGACTATTTTATCAACTGATCAACTTTTCAGTTTTCATTTCTAGAGATTATACCTTAATTATTTCACATATGAGATTTATTATGCTGCATGATGTCAGGCAAGAAGACGGAATCAAGAACTTCTTTACTGATGTCTATGATTTATACATAAAGGTANGGCTGCAGTCCATGGGGTCGCTAAGAGTGGACACGACTGAGCGACTTCAGTTTCACTTTTCACTTTCACGCATTGGAGAAGGAAATGGCAACCCACTCCAGTGTTCTTGCCTGGAGAATCCCAGGGACGGCGGAGCCTGGTGGGCTTCCGTCTATGGGGTCGCACAGAGTTGGACACGACTTAAGTGACTTAGCAGCAGCAACCTAACTCTGAACCCAGTTTATCGGTTTATCTTTTCCATCACACAATACACCGCATGTGACTCAAAGACTATTTTATCAACTGATCAACTTTTCAGTTTTCATTTCTAGAGATTATACCTTAATTATTTCACATATGAGATTTATTATGCTGCATGATGTCAGGCAAGAAGACGGAATCAAGAACTTCTTTACTGATGTCTATGATTTATACATAAAGGTATGGTATGTTGTGTACCTCGTAAAATCTGATTATAAAAGACATGCCTATAAAAGACATGCCAACTATGGCAGGACACTGGCCTGTAGAGGGAATCCCCTTAGATGCCCAGTTCTCCTCCCTGCTTAGCTTCCCCCCAGCAGGACTATTCCTCGCAGCTCCCTCACCAGGCAGGTCTCTGTCAGCAGCTTAACACACATGCAGGACAACTCGTAGTCATTTTTAGATCAGTTTCATTCTTTCCCTTTGGGTGCACATAGTTGATTTTATGAGGGAACCATAACTAGAGACACAGATGCAGTCTATATAAGAGAAATTGCTTCCTGATTTTATTCCAGACTGTTTCCCGTCTACTTATTAACA
>SJYA01003372.1:1788111-1832378 GCA_006410615.1 Neotragus moschatus
GTAGAACGGCGTCCTCAGGCTTCTGAAACGCTCTTGACCGGCCGTGTCCCAGATCTGCATGGTGACAAAGTGTCCATCCACCTCCAAATCTTTATTTAAAAACTCCACACCTATTGTATGGAAGAGCTGGGCATCAAACTTATTAGTCACATATCTGTTCATTAAAGAACTCTTCCCAACACCACCATCTCCAAGGAGAATGACTTTGAAAAGCGATGATTTTCCTGCCATTATTAATCTCAAGATCTCTGACTGTGGAACCCTGTAAAACAGAAGAGTACCATTACATTCCTTTAGACCTGTACCTAGTTCCACGTGCCTCTCTGAACATCAGTGCTAAGGGAAAGAAAACGCAGGGAATACGTGACAGCAAGAGATGTCAGCTACTGAGCTCTGCACCTTGCACCAGGCTCCATCCGACCGTCACTCCTGATGACCACTGCTGAGGGCTTGTTCTTCCCCTTCCTCCGGTCACCCTTGACTGAGGCTGGCACTCAAAGCCGAGTCTAACCCCCAAACCATCCTCTCAGCTCACAACAAGCCCTGCCACCATTTGTTAGAGAGGCACCAGGAGACTGAAGTGGGCACATTTCCAGAGCAACTGCAAACTGCCCTCTGGTGGCATGGTTCACTGATGGCTTTCCTCTCAGGCCAGGGGGCTTCTAGCCAATCCTCTCTGTCTCTCTCCCAACACTATCACCATAGGAGCTGGCAAGCAGGGAACGGGGGACAGAGTTCACTGATCTGGCTGTGAACAGACCAAAGCCAACCACTTGAGTAAAGGAGTCTGTTCTCTTCACTGGGGACACTTTTTTGCATTGGCTAACATTAATGTCAGCATCAATGGAATTTTTATCATAATATAGTAACCTAGCACATTCTACCCACAAGATTCGTTTGGAGAGCTCCAACATTTCTGAACAAATGTGAACCTGGGCTGTTTGTGACTTGTATTTCAAGGGGGGATGCAATGAACCTTAAACCAAAATGTGGTATGGTGCCCATGCTTTAAGGGAAAGCCCTGGGAAGGACTAGACTGTCCCATGCACCAGCCTGGGGAAGTGACGAGGGCAAGGGTGGGGTGGGGTGGCGTATGAAGACTCAGACACTTATTTACAGCCTGGTGGAAGCGTTGTTCGTATTTAAGGCTTCTATTTTAACTCTTTATTATGGAAAATGTCAAACATACACAAATTTTGGAATAATGAGAATAATATAATGATACCGCACAGACCCTAAACCTAGTTTCGCCAATTATAAACTTACAGCAAATCCTGTTTCCTCCATAGTGTCCCGTTTTCCCTTCTCCCAAATAATTCTGAATCAAATTATAGCATGTAGTCTGTAAATATTTCAGTATAAAATGGTTTTTAAGATATTAAAATGTGTAAAAGCAGACAATCTTTAGTACCATCTAACAGTACTTTCTGCAACGAAGGAGACACGATCCATGTGGACTGTCTGATATGACAGCCACTAGCCACATGTGGCTATTGAGCACTGAACTTGTGCCTGGTGGGAGAAAGGAAATGAATTTTAAATTTTATATAGTCTTAACTAATTTGAATAGTCACATTTAAAGAGCAAACAGCTGTACTGGATAGCACAGCCCTACAGCAAAAATGGCAATTAACTTTCACATGAAAGTAGATAATGTGAATCCCTCAATGGGAAGGTAGTAAAGGCATGAACAATAATTGTTATATTGACTAGGATGATTCATTGCAGTAGGGACCTCCCTGGCAGTCCAGTGGTTAAGACTCCATGTTTTCACTGCAAGGGGCCCAGGTTCGATCCCTAGTCGGGGATCTAATAAGATTCCACATGCTGAGCCACGTCACCCAAAAGAAAAAATAAATCATTGCAGTAAACAAACATTATCTGGCAATCTACTGGTATACACAAGCATGACCCAGTATAATGAACCCAGTATAACTGAACACTCCCCATAACCAGCAAGAATTGATCTCCTACTACATGCTACCACACGATTCTTACAAACATGTGGCAACCTGCCCCTCTTATTGGGTCTCTGACATTACTTACTACAGTAATTACTACTATAATCTAAACAATTTAAATTGGTGAGGCAATCAGGAAACATACTACCTGGAGGCTTTCCAACCTCAGCACACGGCTCTGCCCACTGCCCAGGCTAAATTACTGTCAGAAAGGAAACTGAAACTATCTCAAACCCCTTCATTTCCTGACACAGTAAGAGTGTACTAAATTGGTTCCTTGTTTAATTCTTCGGAATCTTGCTCACATGACTTCATCCCAGAAAAAAGAGCAACAAAACAAAAATGCACACAACTATTCTTACATAGGGAAAACGAAAGTACTAGTCACTCAGTCCTGTTCGACTGTTTGCGACCCCAAGGACCATAGCCCGCCAGGCTCCTCTGTCCATGGGACTCTCCAGGCAAGAATACAGGAGTGGGTTGCCATTTCCTCCTCCAAGGGATCTTCCCAGCCCAGAGATCTCCCGCCACTCCTGCATTTCAGGCAGATTCCAGACAGATTCTTTACCGCTGAGCTACTGGGGAAGCTTCTGCTAATGCCCCCTCCTTAACATTCTTTAGTGGTCTTCCAGATTCAGGTCTAAGTCCAGCTTCTAAAGCAAGAACCTGGTCCTATTCCCCATTCTCAGCATCAGCCATTCAGAAATGCACTGTCAAGTGGAAATGAAATTCAGATCCATGGGCTCAGCCCACATGCTCACCTCTACCCTGGCCCACGCTGCTCCCCCTGCTGGCGACCCCACCCACTACACCTAAGTAACTTGGCCCTCAGAACGCTCTGTCATCCCTACCACTGTAAACTTCCCCCAGCAGCCCCCTCATTCGAGGGCTGTTCCTTTCCCAGGGTTTTCAAGATACATAAACATGGACGTTTCATGCTGTGTTATAAGGGTGTACAAGACATGCTCAATTTTAGTCTATTTTAGTCAATTTTACCCCAGGACTCTAGTTAAAAGTGTCTAGTTTGCTAGACACAAACTTCCACTGCACAGCTTCAACTTGTTAGTATCTTTACATCACATTATAAACCAGACTGTGCAATCTAACAACCTCCACCCAGACGAGAGGTTATATATCTACCAAATTAAGTCTTAGAAATTCCTTGAGATTTGTAATCATAACTTTTATCAGGATATTTTGATAGTTCTTTTCTTCCATCACTTCACGGGAAATAGATGGGGAAACAGTGGAAACAGTGTCACACTTTATTTTTTTGGGCTCCAAAATCACTGCAGATGGTGACTGCAGCCATGAAATTAAAAGACGGTTACTCCTTGGAAGGAAAGTTATGACTAACCTAGATAGCATATTCAAAAGCAGAGATATTACTTTGCCTACTAAGGTCCGTCTAGTCAAGACTATGGTTTTTCCAGTCGTCATGTATGGATGTGAGAGTTGGACTGTGAAGAAGGCTGAGCACCAAAGAATTGATGCTTTTGAACTGTGGTGTTGGAGAAGACTCTTGAGAGTCCCTTGGACTGCAAGGAGATCCAACCAATCCATTCTGAAGGAGATCGGCCCTGGGATTTCTTTGGAAGGAATGATTCTAAAGCTGAGACTCCAGTACTCTGGCCACCTCATGCGAAGAGTTGACTCACTGGAAAAGACTCTGATGCTGGGAGGGATTGGGGGCAGGAGGAGAAGGGGACGACCGAGGATGAGATGGCTGGATGGCATCACAGACTCGATGGACGTGAGTTTGAGTGAACTCCAGGAGATGGTGATAGACAGGGAGGCCTGGCGTGCTGCGATTCATGGGGGGGGACACGACTGAGTGAGTGAACTGAACTGAACTGAGATATCCTCTTTGGGAATATGTTGGCATTTGCTCAAACAACTAATATAGACATACACAACTCTCTCAGTCTAGCTGCAGCACTGAATATAGACACACATATTATAAAGATAATTATACAAACTATCTTATTCCTCAATGACATCTAACAAAATTTAGCTTGATGCAACCTATCATTAACATAACATAATTAGCTTATGAACATTAAAATTTTTCCCTTTTTCTTCTCTAAAAACAGAAAAATCATTTGAAACCTTTAGTATAAGCTGAATGAATAAAGGTATCCTGCTATGTTCTTTTCAAGACTTACCTTAAAATGTAATATGAAGCCTTTTATACTTCAGTTTAGGATTGCCCAAAGGCAATCATTTTCACCCAAGCTAAAATATGACTTTAGCAATCAGTTAAACACTATTAAAAAAAAAAGAAAAAAGAAAAATACATGTCTCTTCACCATGGCAGAGTAGAGTCAAGCTCAACAGGGTCTTCTTTTCCCGATGATTCTGCCAAGCCTGTTCCCTTGGCAGGGACTTCCCAGGTGGCTCAGACAGTAAAGCGTCTGTCTACAATGCGGGAGACCCAGGTTTGATCCCTGGGTTGGGAAGATCCGCTAGAGAAGGCAATGGCACCCCACTCCAGTACTATTGCCTGGAAAATCCCATGGACAGAAGAGCCTGGTAGGCTATAGTCCATGGGGTTGCAAAGAGTCGGACACGACTGAGCGACTTCATTCGTTCATTCAAACACTATAAAGAAATCTAAATAAGAAAAGCATAACACACAGGCCATAAGTCTTACCTTAATTGTTCAGTTCAAACATCATCATTATCTGCAAAGAAAAAATTTGAAAGCTCACCTTAGTAATATACATTGTCTGTTTTCATAATTTTAAGAGTAAACACAATAATTAAAAAGTAAAAGAAATGTCTGACTTATATTAGTAGCTAGATTGTTAGTTTATGACTGATTCATGTTGAGGTTTGACAGAAAACAACAAAATTCTATAAAGCAATTATCCTTCAATTAAAAAATAAATTTAAAAAAAAAAGGAAAACTGCACCTGCAAGCTGTCCATGACCTTTCTCAGCCTAAAAGTAGCCCTAGAATCCAATACTACACTTTGGTTTTTTTTTCAAGAAGTTTTTCACATGTCCCCATCCACCCTACTTTTCTAAGTATCCCATTCAGACAAATATAAAATCTGGTTAATATGAAATGTAAAACATTTCATTCGTTTTTCAAATTCTGCCCAAATTTTGAGTGATTTAAAATAATCATATTCCAGAGAATAAAATCAAGGCATCACCGACTCAATGGACATGAGTTTGAGCAATCTCTGGGAGATAGTGAGGGACAGAGAAACCTGGCATGCTGCAGCCCATGGGGTCGCAAAGACAGCAGAGCAACTGAACAGTACCAACAAGGATAAAAGAAGGACCACTCAAGGGACAGGCCCGTAATGTGACAAAGGAAAATTTGGGCTAAGGCAGCACAGAATATCCTGAAACGTCTTTCTGGGTAGCCAGAGCAGATGGGAAACTTTGTGAGTTAACAAAAGCCACTGGCAGAAAGGAGAACTGGCTCCCTGTGCCAAAGGCCAAGAGCCCGTAACCGTGGCCAAGCTCTTGGACACCCTGCAGCTTGGGGACTCTGGCGACAGCAGGACCTACCGGAGGGCTGAGGAAAGAGTCACTGAGACATGGACACCAGGGAAAGCGGCTCACCACTGTGCCAGGCTCATGACCTGAGCGCAGACAGCGTCTGCGGAACACACACATGAAGAAGCCTTTCCTGACAGTTTCATGGAAACCAGACAGGTTTCTTTTATGGCCATTTCTTCAGCCAAATTTCTGGAAGAGTCACAGGCAGAACAAATGAGAGAGCAATGCAGACTGACATGAGGAAGCCAAAGGAGTCCAGTCCCATACACCAAATTCAGTGTGGAGGTTTCCTGGGCCAACTAGGCTGTGCTAGAGCAATAGCCTCTTTCCATCTAAACCAACAATTTCAAACTCCTCTCCCTCCCTTTTTTAAAAGCAAAGGGCATTTCTGCGGGACTTACAAGAAGCAGCCTTCAACTTATAAATTCAATCAATGAAAAACACAATACCCTTCAAAATCTTGACATTTAGGAGTTAAGAACAAAACCGCCACCACCCTCACAATGACTGAGCCCCAGGCCACTGACTTTGCATCTCTGCATCCACTCGCCACCAGCTACCCTAGGGGTGAGGACTCTGACTCAGAGAGGTGACATTCCTTGCTGGCGGTCACACAGCTAGGAAAGTGTCCACCCTAGGGGCCTCTGACCCTGCCAAGTGGCTCTGACCACTGCACAGCTCCATCTAGAGGAGGAAGGAACAACTTGTTGGGGGGGGTATGACTGGAACCAGGAAGCGGGACCGAGGTGCAAAAGCACCCACGTGGCCAGGGAGAGCCCAGGGTGGGTAGGGCACCTGGAGCCAGCGGTGGGGGGCGCCGTTGGAGGGGGTGGAGTGAGGAATGAACTGTGCAGCCACAGGACTTCAGGGGCAGGCCACCAGAAGATTTCTGCCAATGCCCTCGGA
Organism: Neotragus moschatus; assembly: GCA_006410615.1. Taxonomy (NCBI): domain Eukaryota; kingdom Metazoa; phylum Chordata; class Mammalia; order Artiodactyla; family Bovidae; genus Neotragus; species Neotragus moschatus. The sequence continues at coordinate 1,794,495 of SJYA01003372.1, forward strand.
GTGAGCCTACCCGCATCCCTGAGCAGATGCAGAGTCCAGAAAAGCATCAGTCTGCGCTCACAAGAGCAGGCTGTGGGGAGGGCAGAAGGGAGGCCTGGGGCAGAGTGGTGGTGGCTCACTTACCATCCCTCTCCAACTACCGACGGTGTCAGTGGGCTCTGGAGTGGCTGGCCTCCTACTAGAGACTGCAGTAAGCTACTCACCCCAAACCCCTCCTCCTGCTCACCCTTGGCCAGGCGGCAAGACCTCAGCTCCCGGGAACCTGCGCTCCTGGCAGCCCCCGCAGGCACCTCTGCATGCAGAGGCAATACTGAGATCAGTGTGCCTCCCAGGCAACTTCACGTTTGTGAAGAGGTAAGATCTCGAAATACCGTGATAAAAATGCCCAGATTTTTCCCTGAGCCGTCCATTTTCTAAGCTCTACACCAAAAATACATGCCCATACCATTCTAAAACTATTCGCCCTGAAAAAAAAGAAAGCAAGGAGAAAAAAAAATTTCAAAAATGTTCCCAGTGGGGCAAATGGAAATAACCTAATGCATAATTAGGGATGCTCTGCAGCCATTGAGAAGACTGGAGACACAGGTCTGTAGAAATGCATTAAGTAATAAATCCAAAGAATGTGTACGCTGTGATGACACCATGTAAAAAGTTCGTAGGTTAACATGAAAGTCTGCAAGAAAATCTCGAACAATCAACACCAAGTCTTTGAAGTCCTGACTTGATTTCACACTCATACTCCTTTTTCAAATATGAAAGGTATTCTTTTAAAGCAACAACAATCATTTATTTTGCTCCTGAATCTGCAATTTGGGCAGGGATTGGCAAACTCAGAAGCATTTTTTAAAACTTCATTTTCACTTAAAGCCTAGCTTAACTGAATGCTGTAATTGAAATAGAAATAATTTTCTTTTAAATTTTCTTCAAGTACTGCTATCCACCAGACCTTAAGGACAACTGCTTCCTAAAGTTTTCTGTAACTCAGATTATATTAAAAATAATTCAACATGAAACCCAAAACACAAGCAACAGAAGAAAAAATAGGTCAAAAGAACTTCATCAGAATCTAACTTTTGTGCTTCAAAAGGCACTATCAAGAAAATGAAAAGACAATCCACAGGATGGGAGAAAATACTTGCAAATCATTAACGTGATAAAGGACCTGTATCCAGGAACTCTTAAAATAAGAATTTAAAAAGCAATTTAAAAATGGACAAAATGGGCAAAAATGGTCAATATCATTAGCCAGGAATGAAATGCAAATGAAAACTATAATGAGATACCACTTCACACCCAAAAGGCAGACAATAACAAGTGTTGCTGAGGATGTGAGAAAACTAGACCTCATACACTGCCGGTGGGAAGGCAGAATGGTGCAATGATAATGAAAACAATCTGCGGTTCCCCAAAAAGGTAAACGCAGAGTTACCACACAATGGAAGATTAATCAGTCACAGGAAAGATGAAGTTCTGATACATGCAACTACATGGATGAACCTCAAAAACATGATAATTTAAGGAAGCCACACACAAAAGGCCACACATTATACCATTCATATGAAATGTTCAAAATAGGCAAATCCACAGAGACAGAAACTAAATTTGTGTTCCAGGGAATGGGGAGTGACTGCTAATGGGTACAGGTTTCTTTGTGTGTGTGTGGGGGGGGGGGGGGGGGGAAAAAGNTCATATGAAATGTTCAAAATAGGCAAATCCACAGAGACAGAAACTAAATTTGTGTTCCAGGGAATGGGGAGTGACTGCTAATGGGTACAGGTTTCTTTGTGTGTGTGTGGGGGGGGGGGGGGCGGGAAGAAGGTATATGACAAAAATACTCCAGAATTAGTGGTGATGATTGCATGATTTAGTGTCTACTAAAAACTGAACTGTACACATTAAAAAGGTAAGCTTTATTGTATGTGAATTATAACTAAATAATCTAGACATATTTTTATTGATACACACACACACACACACACACTCGGTCTGAGAATTAGCAATGAGACCCTAATTTATACGTGCCACAAATGATCTCCTTGTCCCTTCAGCAGTATCCTTTTCAGTAAGCCCGTTACACACACAATAAATACTCCGTCAGGATTACAAGATCATGTGCTGGCAACAATACAGGTTAACAATGGTGCACACTCATCTGAACGGGAAGTTGGTTAAGTAGGTTACTGGCAGCAAAGAAAATGAACTATGTTTTCAACAGATACCTCAAAACTAGAGAGAAAAAGAGAGCACTGAATGTCAACCCTTTCCTTTTTATAACACTCTTTTCCAGCTTTTCAATCCTGCACCTTTATCTTGCACTATCAATGTTTACGGATAGTGTAGAGGAACCTTTTCTCTGGTCTCTATCTCCACGCTGGCTTCCAAAGCTGATTATTACAACAAACCAAGGGGGAGTCAAATCCAAGCATGGAGAATATATATCCAACAGAAATGTTTGTATGGATTAAAGGTAGACCCTTTTAATTGGTCACGGACCTAACTGCCTCCATTCACACACATAACAAAACCCACTTCTCTCTTTATTACTTTTATTATATAGGATTTTGAGCACGGCATTCAAAGAGCTCTCCAACCTCACATACCTACTTGCTTGTCCCAATTCTAACCCTACAGGTCAGCACCCCCAAACCTATCAGCATTTACTGTCCTGCCTTTGCTCAGGCCCTTATCTTGCACTAGGGGTTCCCTCCCCACATCTTGACAGCTACGAAAATCCTAGTTATCTAAAGGTCCACTTTTGCCACGTCCCTCACAATCTAATCTTTCTCTTCATTTTCATAATCGTCCCACTTCTATTACAGCTCTCATTCCCTTACAGTTTCCTAATTACACTGTCAACCCCCTGGGAGGGGCACACAACACCTAATGCCACTCATTCCCTGGCCCTTTTTTGGGTCTGCAACATCTAGCACAAAGCTTTCCAACACACTGAGGCACCAAATGAATGCTAAATTGAGAACAATGAGTAAACTACTTCCTCCTGCTTTCTTGCTATTCTATTCTTATTTTTCTATTTGTACTTTCCGTAAACAGTTTTTTGTTTCTCTATTCAATCAGTTCTTCCCCCATTCTGTTTTTGAGGTCTATCAAAATATGTGTGAGAGGACAAAAAAAATTTGATTCTTAATTGAAACTCAAATGAGAAAACCACTTTAAAATAAGTACTCTGGAATGCAACAGGAAATGCTGAAGACCCACATTCCTGTTAACAAGCTGCCAAAGGGATGCTAGGTTTATAAACAGCTTCCTCAAATTCTCAGGTTTTCAAATCTGAAACCCCTTGACTAACTCTCATTTCCAAAAATTTAAAATGAATTTATCACTGCTGATTTAAATTTAGGAACAGATTTTTTTTTTCCCTTCTTTTCAAAATCACATGTTTCTTTTGCACTCACTCTTAAATGTCCCAGTTAGAGGCACGCCCCTTTATTTCATATCACAGCTTGAGAAACTGAGGCTCAAAGAAACTAACCAGGGCCACAAAAGCATGGTTAATCCCTCCATCATTTCTATTTTCACCTAGGCTGTATTTATTTCCATATCTCTTAATACAGGTGTGTCTCGCTTAACAGCCTCTTAGCTCCACTCTTTTATTTCCGGTCTTCCTGGGTGTATTGCTGAACAAGGCATGTCAAGGAAGTCATTAAGTATAATAATGGGCACTATCTCTACAGCAAGAAGTGGAGCATAACAAAACAAATTAAGCAAATAGCACAGGCACAGACCAACTTGGGAGGCACAACTTGCCACATGAAAACACGTTATCTAGGTGACCACTGAGCACTGCCTCAGAGACAGCTAGAGAAGAAAAAAACTGCACAAATCAAACCATGCTATATCACGAAGTCAGAGCGGCTCATCCTACTTACAGAGGTCGTTCCATGAGTGCTCTTTTATGAAGATCAGGCATCTAACTGAACTGTTAAGAAATATAAACTCTCAGTTTTGCTTAAAACAAGGCATCTTTGTAGTTAGATATACTAACTCATCACTAACAGTGGTGGAATGAGTGGGTAGGGAGAAGAGAGGAGGAAAAAATAGATTTGGTTAAGGAACTAAATTTTCTTAAATTATCCTGAAAATAGAGAGCAGTGTGCTCCAATACAACTTTCTGTGATGCAGGAAATGTTCTTATGTCCAGTATAGTAGTCACAAATCACATGCAGCTACTGAGTGCTTGAAATGTGGCTGGTCCAACTGAGGAAGTGAAGTGTTAATCTCATTTCAATTCGGTTACATTTAAGTTGCTACATGAGTACTGCACTGGAAAGTACAGGCATGGAGTGTGCTTAACTGAGAGTCCATGAAAGAGCTGCAGGGGGAAAACGCACCTTCTAGAATCATAGGTGAGACAAGGGTGAGTGAATGGATGGAACTGTGCTTGAGCCTTCCTCTGGAAAGAGTCAAAAAGGTTTCATCAGATTCTTAATGGAGTATGCACCTCAAGAAATGATCAAATAAAAATATATTTTTTTAAAAGCAACGATCAATACGCATCTGCAACATTTGTACATTTCGTGTGATTAATTTGTATAGTTCATAAGACCCTCAAGACTTTTACCTTTACTTGCCATTACTGTTCTGAGGTTCTCTCACTTACCCATAAGACTTCATTAATATTAGACTTGGACCATGAACTGTGACAGTTCATTCAAGAGACTTATTCATAGGAAACTGCTAATCCTGTGAGGAAAACACTTTGTTCTTCGTTTTATTTAATGAAGTCCTCAAAAGGAATGTGCATAAATTTACCTGTCATGAAGACACCTGAAAATGGCACTTGAAATGCTTGACAGAAAAGAGTGGGGATAGTTTTAAGGATGCACTTTGGGGGAAAAAATTAAAATGCAAAATGAATAAATGAATATTTATGCAAAATGAATGCAAAATGAATAAAAGTCATAAAATAGGAATACTACACTAGGAAGTAAAGCAGGGTATTTCAGGAAGACTGCGTTGTGAAAGAAATGAATGTGAATGTGCAAGTCAGAAAAATATATTAAGAGCAACAAAACACAAACTAAACACATCTGCAATGATCGCTGTAACTTAAGGGAACCCTGGTTCTGACTCGTCTCTTCAAGTTAGGAAAGAAACCTGCTTACTATCTTTAATTTGAAGCAGAAAGGGGTAAGGGCTGGAGAAACTTTCATGTAAGCTCAGGGAAGAGTCAGTATAGCAACACTCCCCACAAGGCATGAGGCCACAGCAAGGTAGAACTTCTTGGCTGTTAGAGAAATTAAGTAACAGGGATGGAATTTCCCAAGAAGATCTATTTCAAGAGAACAGCTGTATATCCGGTATATAGGACTGAACTAGATTAGAGACTCCCATTCTGCTGGGAAACCGTCACCAGGTCAAAACGAGAAGAAACGTCAGAGCGCTGCAGGGAGCTTTCTGGAAAGTTCGCTCCATCACACGTCTCCAACGCTGATGCTGCAGTTTGTCCCCACCAAGGTGGAGAGCTGACTTGGCTTACAAAAATCTTCCAGAGCCCAGACTTACTCCATCATCAGGACACATTTCGCTCTGTGCCTGATCAACTCTGCACCTGCTCACTGAGTGGAGGTTCTCAACCTCTCTATCCCCCGAGCGTCAGCAGAAGTCACGGGAGACTTCCCAAAGGCCAATCCAAGGGCTTCTCCTCAGTGCTCATCTAAAACCCCTAAGGTGCACGCAGCCCTAAAGCGACTGAAGAAAACAGTGCCCCCTGAGGACTTTGCTGTGTACACTTCTACAAACACACCCTCATGGTTGACCAGTGTCTTCAGCAGAGGCCCACCCAGTGGACAGCGAACTCTAAGATGGAGCAATTTGTCTCAATGTATTACCTGGCATCAAATCTCAAAGGAGTACCCTTCTGAGGGTTTTTTTTTTTTTTTTAAAAAAACAAGTAAGATAATGGAGGCCCAAATGGGAAAGGGTCTTACAAGTACCACACCTCTAATTAGAGGCATCAGTGGGACCTTGAAGCCAGGACTCAGTCACCAGTGCTGTCTCTGTTAGGTCTAATGGCCTGGCAATGACCTTGAAAATGCTTCCTACTTCATTGTCCTTAAGCTACCCTGCCTTCTCTCCCCCTCACCCCATTAGCTTTCTGAAACCCAATGGCTCCCTTTTCTAAGAGGCTCTTAGAGCATATATATCACCAGGTTGATGCCCTTGCTGTTGTTCAGTCACTAAGTCATGTCAGACTCTGCGACCCAAGGACTGCAGCCTGCCAGGCTTCCCTGTCCTTCCCTCTCTCCCAGAGTTTGCTCACTCATGTCTGTTGTCAATGATGCCTTTACCTCTTCCCAAACCATATCTTCCTGGGATATAAAAACCTAGTGATTCCTAAAGTCCGCCTCCACCCTTCTGCCCTTTGGGCGCCAGATAAGAATTCCAACCCCTTTTATAATACAGTCATCTGATGTATTCAGATGGCAGTTCAAATTCAACAGATCTAAAAACCAAGTTAATTATTTTCCCCATTTTCAAAATCTCTTTCTTCTGTCTTACCCACTTCACCCACACAAGAAACATGTCTAGTTCACTCCCTACCTACTGCCACTGTCTTGTTTGCTCAAATAACAAATGCTATGACTACAATAACATCAGCCGCCACTGTTCCCTGAGTGTCTATAGGTACCTGGCACAGAGCACCTTGAAGTCACCTGCAACACAGACGCTACCACCCGTGCTTTATGGATCAATAAACCAAGTTCATAAAGACTGAATAACTTCCCCCTGGTATAATTGAACAGGGCAGGTCAAACACGTGTGACCTTCACTCCCATCAAAAGAAAAGTCAAAAAAATATACAAAGCCAAAAAGGACAACAAGAGAACAACTGTAGGTGAGAGACAGCAACAAAACCAGGAAGATGGAAAGTAAATGGTCCAGCAGTGACAAGCTGAAGAGCCAGCCTAGGGAGAAATAGCTGTCAAGGAGAAATCAGCCCCGAGGGCACAGGGCGCTTCTCAGCACAGAGGCAGACAGGCCGGCTGAGTGGAAAGCACAAGGGGAGACCCCATGACACCTCCTCGGCACCCAGGGGCCTCTCCCTACCAGCAGACCTACTTCCTAATAAACTGTTTGCAGCAGGAGTTGGGGATGGAACTCTCCAGATAATGAGGGAGGGGACAGCAAGCAACAGTGCATGCAGGGAACTGGGCAGGGCAGGTTATATGACATTTCAGAGGGCATCACAGAGGTGCTGGCAGTCCGCAGGACGCTTCACAACCGGCGCTCAAAGGGAGTTCATGAGTTCACGGTAGATCACACCACATTCCTTTCTATGACACCGTACCTTTGGGAGGCAGGGTTCCCTGGGGCTAGTACGATAAAAATCAGGTGCTGCACAAATATTAATGCGGAACAGGGTATGAGGGTAGCAGCTGCTTGTTCCCAAACATTCTGCAATGTTACTGAAGAGTACTGGAGCTCATTCTAGAAATGCTTTGTATTCACCAACGTGTGGCCTTCCAGCAGCTCTTCTGTTCTGACTCCAACAAAACCACAGATGTATGTTCAGGTGCGTCCACCTAGTCCCTGCTCTGATAACACACCCCAGCGCAAGACTGCGCCCATGAGAGCTGTAGCCTAGCACTCCAGGGAGTTCTGATATTTGCGAACTTGTTAAAGCAGTCAAACCCAAGTGCCAGGAAGAGAAATCTGTAAGGTGCTTTTTCAGACTTCTCCAACACTGACAAATATAGCCCCTTTCACAAGAGCGAACCTTCTGGAAATGACCTTAGCCTCTGCTCCCCCAAAACCTAACCCAGTTCACAAGAACCTGGGATGAAAACAGTTCAGCCCACACTGACCCAGCAGTCAATTCACTGACTGCCATGCTCTGCGCTCCTTCACTCCTGGATAATGAATGTGGCCACGGGATGAATGTAGCAAGCTGTTCCATACTGTTTCTCCATCCCCCTCTAACAATAACAGACACTGGGAAGGCATCAGGCCATGGACACAAGTGGGGCCTGTGTTCTGAGCCTCTGCACTGAAACGAGCAGGTTGAGGGCAGCCGGTTTGGTGAACCTCCACGGCCTGCCTCGCTCCGTTCTGTATTTCTTCCCAGACACGGGGCTGGCTCTCCCCAGCCCACGCTGATCTAGCTGCGACCTCACCTACATTTGCTCACCGCTCGTCATCCTCTCTATGTTCGTGATAAGCACCAGCACCGGGCATGGTAAAAAATTAACAGAAGGTAATGGAATAATCCAGGATGAGCAAACACCCGGAGCTCACCTTCACAACACATGCAATGCCAAGAGTCACGCTGGGGAAGTTCTCTCCAGAGCAGAGGCACCCCCAGACTCCCTGGCAAGCTCCAGCCTCCCCTCCCCAACCCAGGGCAACCAGGCCCCCCTCACCTACACACCTGGGCCCCCCCCCCCCTCCCTGCGGGAACCTTGACCTTTCATCTGCATCACAGCTCTCCAAACGCCCTGAGGCCTTTTGTGAGTTCACCACCCCCCTCAAAAAAAATTCTTAATACATGTTCTGTTGATGATCTACTTAGTCACAGGCTCTATTTTCTTTTCCTTGGTTTTGATTAACAAATTTATTACCGAGCTACCTTTCAAGTGAGACCTGTTTCTCACACACACAGACACACACACACTTTTCCATTTGGCTTATTTCCTTCTGTTGCTTCACCAGCTTGCCTGAGGCAGAACTCCAGGCAGCCCTCCTTTTACTGCGCTTCACAGTTATTAGGGGCTTTTTACAAACTGAAGGTTTCTGGCAAACTCTGCATGAAGCAAGTTTATGAACGCCATTTTCCAACAGTATTTGCTCACTGCTTGTCTCTGCATCACGTTTTCATAATTCTTGCATTATTTTAAACTTGTTCATTATTATTATATTTGTTACCACGATCTGTGATATCAGCAGTGCAAAAAGATTACAACTCACTGAAGGCTCAGACAATGGCCAACAATTTTCAGCCACGAAGTATTTTTTAATTAAAGTATGTTTTTGTTTAGGCGTAACGCACAGGTATGGTATAAACATCTTGTAACTTTCATAAGCAGTGGTAAACCAAAACCTTTGGTCTGAAACCAAATCCAAAATATCTCCGAGGTGTATCTGTACTTGGAAGCCAATAATTTGATGTCTTTACTTGGCGTCGTAGATCCATACAGGCATTACAAAGTACAACCAGCTCAACTTTACAAAGAAATGCAGTGACCTAACTTGGCCAGAGCAGCAAACCAGTGCACATGGAGCAAGACTCCCCAGAGCAGGGGGTGCTCCTCCTGGACCAGTTTCTCTTGATACTCCCCAGGATAAAACCCCTCCAGTAGTAACAGAGCACACAACCCTTCGGTAGGCTGCACCTGATAGCAATCATTTTTAGGTGTATAATTCAGCATCCCCTCTACCCCACAGCAGACAGCTCCTGATACAAGGAAGAGAAATCTATTCATTGGCAATGAACACATTCAGTGTCCATCAGCACAAGGCAAAAGCAAAGCTCCTCACAAAAGATGCCATGTTGCCCGAATGAATAACACTCTCACAGCAATTCCTAAATAGAGCCAATCTTTTTTTTTTTTTTTTCTGGCCGAGTTGCAGAGCTTTCAGGATCTCAGTTTCCCCAACCAGCAACTGAATCCAGGCAATGGCAGTGAAGGCCCCAAGTCCTAATCACTACACCACCAGGGAACTTCCAGGGCCAAGCCTTTGGGACTCCTCCCACTCACAAAGTTCACCTAGGAGTTACATCTGCCACCAGAATGAAGCAGTCCATGGACTGAAGGGGCTAGTTTTAGGCATGATGAAAACATGCTGGAAAAAGTCAGGGAAAAAAACGCAAAACTCAATTAAAATTTTTCATTGCTTATTTCTTGAATTCATTGATAAAATCCATGCAGAACTATTGTCCACTGAAGCTAATTTAAGGAAGAATTTTATGCTCAACAAGAATGGCTTCTCAATTTGTTTCTTGTAAATAATCACAAGTGTTCAACTTACAAAGCTATCAAAACCACATCAACCAGAGCTTGGGATTAACACACACAGCCTGCTATATATAAAACAGATAATCAACGAGGTCAAATTGAGTAGCACAGAGGAGTCTACTCAATATTCTGCAATAACCTATATGTGAAGTGACTGTGAAAAAGAATCAACATGCATATACGTATAACGGAGTCCCTATGCTACACACTGGAAACTAACACAACACTGTAAACCAACTATGTGGTAGCTGCTCAGTCGTGTCTGACTCTTTGCGACCCCTGGACTGTAGCCTGCCAGGCTCCCCTGTCCATGGAATTCTCCAGGCAAGAATACCTGAGTGAGCTGCCATGACCTCCTCCAATAAAACTGAAAACAAAAAGAAAAATACATCAACTCTTCCCCATTTCACCTAAGTCCACACACAGTAAATACCATGAAACAGGTACCTATGAGCTGGTTTGCAAATGTTTTGTTTAACAACATCTGGCCTCCGACCTTAAGTAGGCTGGGTAATGAACTTTGTGGGAGGACAAAGTTAGATCCCGATCTCATGACTGTGATCAGACTGTATGCTTCGGGGAGGGGGGACTCCCCACTGCCCTTGGTATCACTAGCACCTTTTTATCAGCAACCGAAGAGCTACTCAGAAAGTGTTTGCTGACAATTCGAATAATACTGAAACCAAACTTCCCAAGTCAGCTTCAAAGGCCCTGAATGCCCCTCGAGTTCTTTCCAACACTTTTGCCAACGAAATAGAAATGGGGAGCGGGGGGAGATTTCTGTTATCAGAAAATTTTTGGTCACGCTTATTCTTTCAAATGAATGAATATGTCTCTTAGTCAAGGGAAATCTCTTCAGGTTCCCAAGTCCAGGAGGTTTCCTAAACAAGAACCAACAGCACTGACCGTGAGCTCTGGAGTTACATGGACTGACGTCAAGCAGGATTTCTCAACCCCAGCACAAGCAACATTCTGAGCTGGGCAACTCTCTGTGAGGAGCTGTCCTGTGCATTGTAGGATGTTGAGCAGCACCCCTGGTCTTTACTCAATAGATGCCTGCAGCACTCTCTCACATGTGTGAACCAAAAAGGCTGCAGAGGTTGTCAAATGCCAACCCCTACTGGCACTCTAAATTCACAGGGGCCTGCTTGGAATCCTGGCTCTTATCTTCAGTCCTCCAGAGAACCACAGTCTAGATGGAAGAAGTGGCGGAGGAAGAAAGAAATGGAAAGAGGAGAGCTTGGATGAGAGCGAACAGCACTGAAGTATTTCCTTAGTCTCCAAGAACTTGGCCAGGAGTCAAGGCCAACAGTATTCTACTTAAGTTTTCCTCAGTCTATTCTAACCTTACAAATGACAAACCAAAAATCTCTCCAACTCACAAAACTCTCCAAAGTAAGTAAGTCAGCAAGCCAGAAGCTTTTTAGTATAAACTAGAGGAATTTACTATTAATACAATATCCACACACAAAAAACTGAAGACACCAGACAGCCACACTAGATGCAGAGTTTGAGACCAGTAGTGAAGGTAACTTCAACCCAAGGTTCTAAAAGAGAAACGAAAAACAGTCTCCTTAAAGGTCCGTGGCAGAAGACTACTGAGCTTCCTTCATGTCTTGAGTTTTGTTCCACTGAAAAGTTTCTGAGATTACTGGCAATTTAGGGATTTTCCACTACAATTATGATGGCAGAGAAAGACAAGCAGGAAAAATAATTTTTCGTTAATTTTTAAAAAAGCAACCAAAATCTATTTTTATCAGGCCACCGAAATCCTACATAAAGAGTGTGTTCACGTGACGATTTGGAAACTACCCGAAGTCATTCCTCAAAAGAACCCTGGTCACGGGATGTATCATCACTTGAAAAAAAAAAAAAGAAAAACAACAAACCCAAAACTCAACTGCTACTCTTCGACTTAAATTAAATCGGCACTTAAAATTTTCATATTGTCTCTTTAAAAAACGAAGTTGGAAGAACGAGAAGAACACCATTCGGAAACCTTGGCCAGAGTCTGCATCCGATACCGGCCCAAACCGCCTCCAGCCCCTAGGATTAGTTTTATATTTCCCCCCTCGTCTCCAGAGTGGTACTAACACCTCAAGAAACGTTCACCTGGGAAGCAGGTCAGAAATCGCCAGTATCAAATCGTGCACGCCTCTGCTTTCTCTCCGTGAGTCACGTCAGAGTGGGTTGCTTTGGGGTGCCTGGGTGGCTTTCTCCGTGTATGCGTGTTTCCCTGCGGGTAGCATATGCCCTCTCTCCCCCCTAGGGGTTTGTGTGGCTGTGTCCCTCTCCCTGATCCCAGCTGCTAGTGGATCTCTTTCCCCGTGTGCGTCTCCAGGACTTCTAGGTGTCTGTCTTGGGGCGTGTATCTCTCTCCCCGGGTGTGTAGGTGTGGGACCCCGTCTTTCCACCTGCGTCAGTCCCGGCGGGGGGAGCGGAAAAGTGACCTGCACTGGCCGCGCGCGCCCCCGCCCCAGTGCCCAAAGTCCAGGCCGCACTCGCCGTCGGCGGGCTCCGCTCACACCCTGACGACCGCGCAGCTGGCCCCAACCCCCGCCCGGCCCCGAGGGGAGTCGGCGCCCCCGCTCACCTCACGGCCACACGGAATAAGTTCCGGAGCTCCGGGCTGGTCAGTCCGAGGGCAGGGGGGAAAAAAGGGAAGAGGGTCGAGGAGCCAGCAGGCAGGAGACGTCGGCTGCACGGCGCGGGTCAGTCTGCGGTTGCACCCGTCCTGCACGGAGGGAACAACATGGCGACGGGCCGGGGCGGGGCCCGGGGAAAGCGGGCGGGACCTAGTCAGCGGGGCGGGGCCCGGGGTGGCCGGAGCCCTGGGAAGGTGGGGCGGGGCCTGGTCCGCAGGAGCCCTGGGAAGTCGAGGCGGGGCCTGATTGGGGGGCCCCGGGCGCGGGGCCTCGAGGTCGCCTCCGCCCTGCCCTCACCCACTCCTTGCCTAGCTGATTCACGGGTTTTCTTCGGGTGCGCTATTTCTCTAGACCTCCGGTTGTGTTCCTGGGAAAAGACAGCACGGATACTAGTTACCTTTAAAAGCTGACGTAAAGTGGGAATAAGCAGACCGCAAAAGCACTGTTCCACGATTCTGTGACTACGCGGTGAAATGAATATGCAAATAAACATGTGAATAGATTGAAAAATGAAAACATCTGTGATATTGTGAAATAACAGGATTTTTTGATTATTTTTTTAAATTTCCTTGCTCATGTTAAAATTTTTACTGCCTCTCGCCTCTCTAAATATGAAGCAGTAGTAGGAAAAGATATAAAGAAGCAGTGGGAAAAGGCGGTATTGAAACTCTTAATTCCTCACTTGAAATAAGGAGTTAAGTGCAGGTCGATACCGTAGACCAGAGAGGGATTTTTAGTCCCTCTATAAATATATTTTGTAGGGCACATTTAGTTTATTTTCCAAGAAAAGGATCTCACTTTTATTGTTTCCTGGGCCCACAATCATTAACCTCTGGCTCTTTCAGTTCAGTTCAGTTCAATAGCTCAGTCGTGTCCAACTCTGCGACCCCATGAATGCCAGGCCTCCCTGTCCATCACCAACTCCTGGAGTTTACTCAAATTCATGTCCATCGAGTCAGTGATGCCATCCAGCCATCTCACCCTCTGTCGTCCCCTTCTCCTCCTGCCCCCAATCCCTCCCACCATCAAAGTCTTTTTCCAATGAGTCAACTCTTCGCATGAGGTGGCAAAAGTATTGGAGTTTCAGCTTCAGCATCAGTCCTTCCAAAGAACACCCAGGGCTGATCTCCTTTAAAATGGACTGGTTGGATCTCCTGGCAGTCCAAGGGACTCTCAAGAGTCTTCTCCAGCACCACAGTTCAAAAGCATCAATTCTTCGGCACTCAGCCTTCTTCACAGTCCAACTCTCACATCCGTACATGATCACTGGAAAAACCATACCCTGGACTAGACGGACCTTAGTTGGCAAAGTAATGTCTCTGCTTTTATATGCTATCTAGGTTGGTCATAACTTTTCTTCCAAGGAGTAAGTGTCTTTTAATTTCATGGCTGCAATCACCATCTGCAGTGATTTTGGAGCCCCCCAAAATAAAGTGTGACACTGTTTCCACTGTTTCCCCATCTATTTCCCATAAAGTGATGGGACCAGATGCCATGATCTTTATTTCTGAACGTTGAGCTTTAGGCCAACTTTTTCACTCTCCTCTTTCGCTTTCATCAAGAGGCTCTTTTGTTTCTCTTCACTTTCTGGCTCTTTCAGAAGTCAATTATGGGTAAGGAATCTAATGTAATTATTCAGTACTAGAACAGTTCCATTTGAGAGAGTTTGTCACAAGCATAAAAGGCAATTTTAGAATCCTTGTGAAACTGAGGCATGTAACTGAATTCTAGTTTAAGCTTAAATGAATTTTTCTTTCATAGAAAACAATCATATCCATGCAGGGTATTTCCCCAAACAAATATAAGTAAAGGTTTATGAAATGCAAATCTACTGATAATAGGGAGGATGAAGAGATTCATTAGCTTATTTTAAAACACATAATTAAAAGTACACAACAAAACATGTAAGAACTTTAATCTTTCAAAAGAACACCAAAATAGATAGTGTTAGATCCAGTGGACTAAATTGCAACAAGGAAGCAAAGAGTCACTAAGGAAATGCTATCTGAAAAATTCTAGATCTACATAGACAAGGAGTGATGTAGTAAGGGTTTATCGTCGTAATCGCTAATACCAACCAGCTATTAACAGATGCACTTACGAAATTATTGTATCTTGACTTAAAGAAAGCCTTGAGAAATCTAAGAATTTTCAAGAAAGTGTCCTAAGAAGATCCTACAAGTGATTCTTAGGCTATTTCAAAATGTGAGTGAGCCATATAAACATATCTGGTTGTAGCCACAGTCAGCAGCTGAAGAAAGAACATGGTGGTGGTGCTTTAGTCGCTCAGTCCTGTCTGACTCTTGCGACCGCATGGACTGTAGCCCACCAGGCTCCTCTGTCCATGGGATTCCCTAAGCAAGAGTACTGGAGTGGCTTGCCATTTCCTTCTCCAGGGGATCTTCCTGACCCAGGAATCAAACNAAAGTGACCTGCACTGGCCGCGCGCGCCCCCGCCCCAGTGCCCAAAGTCCAGGCCGCACTCGCCGTCGGCGGGCTCCGCTCACACCCTGACGACCGCGCAGCTGGCCCCAACCCCCGCCCGGCCCCGAGGGGAGTCGGCGCCCCCGCTCACCTCACGGCCACACGGAATAAGTTCCGGAGCTCCGGGCTGGTCAGTCCGAGGGCAGGGGGGAAAAAAGGGAAGAGGGTCGAGGAGCCAGCAGGCAGGAGACGTCGGCTGCACGGCGCGGGTCAGTCTGCGGTTGCACCCGTCCTGCACGGAGGGAACAACATGGCGACGGGCCGGGGCGGGGCCCGGGGAAAGCGGGCGGGACCTAGTCAGCGGGGCGGGGCCCGGGGTGGCCGGAGCCCTGGGAAGGTGGGGCGGGGCCTGGTCCGCAGGAGCCCTGGGAAGTCGAGGCGGGGCCTGATTGGGGGGCCCCGGGCGCGGGGCCTCGAGGTCGCCTCCGCCCTGCCCTCACCCACTCCTTGCCTAGCTGATTCACGGGTTTTCTTCGGGTGCGCTATTTCTCTAGACCTCCGGTTGTGTTCCTGGGAAAAGACAGCACGGATACTAGTTACCTTTAAAAGCTGACGTAAAGTGGGAATAAGCAGACCGCAAAAGCACTGTTCCACGATTCTGTGACTACGCGGTGAAATGAATATGCAAATAAACATGTGAATAGATTGAAAAATGAAAACATCTGTGATATTGTGAAATAACAGGATTTTTTGATTATTTTTTTAAATTTCCTTGCTCATGTTAAAATTTTTACTGCCTCTCGCCTCTCTAAATATGAAGCAGTAGTAGGAAAAGATATAAAGAAGCAGTGGGAAAAGGCGGTATTGAAACTCTTAATTCCTCACTTGAAATAAGGAGTTAAGTGCAGGTCGATACCGTAGACCAGAGAGGGATTTTTAGTCCCTCTATAAATATATTTTGTAGGGCACATTTAGTTTATTTTCCAAGAAAAGGATCTCACTTTTATTGTTTCCTGGGCCCACAATCATTAACCTCTGGCTCTTTCAGTTCAGTTCAGTTCAATAGCTCAGTCGTGTCCAACTCTGCGACCCCATGAATGCCAGGCCTCCCTGTCCATCACCAACTCCTGGAGTTTACTCAAATTCATGTCCATCGAGTCAGTGATGCCATCCAGCCATCTCACCCTCTGTCGTCCCCTTCTCCTCCTGCCCCCAATCCCTCCCACCATCAAAGTCTTTTTCCAATGAGTCAACTCTTCGCATGAGGTGGCAAAAGTATTGGAGTTTCAGCTTCAGCATCAGTCCTTCCAAAGAACACCCAGGGCTGATCTCCTTTAAAATGGACTGGTTGGATCTCCTGGCAGTCCAAGGGACTCTCAAGAGTCTTCTCCAGCACCACAGTTCAAAAGCATCAATTCTTCGGCACTCAGCCTTCTTCACAGTCCAACTCTCACATCCGTACATGATCACTGGAAAAACCATACCCTGGACTAGACGGACCTTAGTTGGCAAAGTAATGTCTCTGCTTTTATATGCTATCTAGGTTGGTCATAACTTTTCTTCCAAGGAGTAAGTGTCTTTTAATTTCATGGCTGCAATCACCATCTGCAGTGATTTTGGAGCCCCCCAAAATAAAGTGTGACACTGTTTCCACTGTTTCCCCATCTATTTCCCATAAAGTGATGGGACCAGATGCCATGATCTTTATTTCTGAACGTTGAGCTTTAGGCCAACTTTTTCACTCTCCTCTTTCGCTTTCATCAAGAGGCTCTTTTGTTTCTCTTCACTTTCTGGCTCTTTCAGAAGTCAATTATGGGTAAGGAATCTAATGTAATTATTCAGTACTAGAACAGTTCCATTTGAGAGAGTTTGTCACAAGCATAAAAGGCAATTTTAGAATCCTTGTGAAACTGAGGCATGTAACTGAATTCTAGTTTAAGCTTAAATGAATTTTTCTTTCATAGAAAACAATCATATCCATGCAGGGTATTTCCCCAAACAAATATAAGTAAAGGTTTATGAAATGCAAATCTACTGATAATAGGGAGGATGAAGAGATTCATTAGCTTATTTTAAAACACATAATTAAAAGTACACAACAAAACATGTAAGAACTTTAATCTTTCAAAAGAACACCAAAATAGATAGTGTTAGATCCAGTGGACTAAATTGCAACAAGGAAGCAAAGAGTCACTAAGGAAATGCTATCTGAAAAATTCTAGATCTACATAGACAAGGAGTGATGTAGTAAGGGTTTATCGTCGTAATCGCTAATACCAACCAGCTATTAACAGATGCACTTACGAAATTATTGTATCTTGACTTAAAGAAAGCCTTGAGAAATCTAAGAATTTTCAAGAAAGTGTCCTAAGAAGATCCTACAAGTGATTCTTAGGCTATTTCAAAATGTGAGTGAGCCATATAAACATATCTGGTTGTAGCCACAGTCAGCAGCTGAAGAAAGAACATGGTGGTGGTGCTTTAGTCGCTCAGTCCTGTCTGACTCTTGCGACCGCATGGACTGTAGCCCACCAGGCTCCTCTGTCCATGGGATTCCCTAAGCAAGAGTACTGGAGTGGCTTGCCATTTCCTTCTCCAGGGGATCTTCCTGACCCAGGAATCAAACCCAGGTCTCCTACATTATAGGCAGATTCTTTACCGACTAAGCTATGAGGGAAGCCCCAAAGAAAGAATATGGAAAGGTACTTTTACTGAAATAACTCTTACTTGGTCGCTAGCAACTGACACTTAAGAATACTTGTATATTCTAGTCTCTTCCACCATCCACTTCTTTACCTAACTGATATGACAACAAGAGAGTAGGCTGAGTGGAAAGATTCTTCCCTGAAGGGCAAGTTTGGAGATTTTTCCTGTGGATGTGTATAGTTGGCAAGCTGACACAAGTTAGATAAATATGGTCTCTATTGCTCTTGCTTCATGAAATTGTTTATTAATGAAAAACATTGAAGAACTGACCTAGTTTGGCTCCCTTCATCTAATTAGAGTTTTTGCCTTTATATTCTGTAAACATCTAGTGCATCACTCAAGGTGGAAAAAGAGGTCAAGATTGCTGGGCATTAATCATGCCTTTCCTTAAGTAACACCTACTTATTACTATGAGTGCTGGGAGTTAATACTCCATTTAAAGCTGGAGTCTGAAAGAGATCGCCTCTGGTATCTCTGATGAAAAGCTGCTGCTGCTGCTGCTAAGTCGCTTCAGTCGTGTCTGACTCTGTGGGACCCCATAGACGGCAGCCCACCAGGCTCCACTGTCCCTAGGATTCTCCAGGCAAGAACACTGGAGTGGGTTGCCATTGCCTTCTCTGGATGAAAAGCTACAAGTAAGTAAATATTATAATATTTATTATAATCAACAAGAAATATTGACCATAATTAAATTGACTGTGGACTTCCCCGGAGGTCCAGTGGTTAAGACCCTGTGCTGCCACTGCAAGGGGTGTGTGGGCTGGATCCCTGGTCAGGGAACAAAGATCCCACATGCCTCAAGGCAGAGCCAAAAAAATTAAATTGATCATACTTTTCACATATAAGGAAAAACACAGAACTCAATGGTAGGCAATTTGACCATTAAAAGACAAATCTGAATAATCAGACCCTGGTGGCTCAGTGGTAAAGAATCTGCCTGCCAATGCAGGAGATGCAGGAGACCTGGGTTCCATCCCTGGGTGGGGAAGATCCCCTGGAGAAAGAAATGACAACCCACTTCAGGATTCCTGCCTGGGAAATCCCATGGACAGGGGAGCCTGGTGGGCTACAGTCCATGGGGTCACAAAAGCGTTGGACACAACTTAGTGACTCAACAAGAAAAATAATCAGAAATGTGGCCTCTCAAGTACTGAGACTACAGTGGGTAGACAAGACACCAGAGGAATTCAGGGTTGTCCCCAGACACTCTCCCACATTTTTGCTTCTGTCCTCCAGCTGTGTTTATATTATATCATATGACCTTACCTTGCTGAATGAAATAGATTCAGTCTGTTTCCTAAGAGAGCTCAGAAGAGTAGAGGGGACATTCAGTAAGCAAGTACATGGATGTACAGTTATAAATTGGATGAAGGGCCTTGAAGGAAATAAACGAGGTGCAGCTGGTGGGAATACAGGGTGATGGGACCAGAGAAGGTGTGAGTGAGGAGGTGATTCATATTGAGCCCCAAAGATGGCAGTGGGCAGGGCTGGTGCAAGTTGAGGGGACGGCAGTTCACTAAGAACCTAGCACCTTGCTGCAGCCAATAAAATTATAAATAAAGATGCAAACTATTACAAAATCTTCAGAATTGGTGGAAAGCTGAAATTATATTTCTTTCTCTAGTCATAACTAGATCTAATGTGCTGTCTTAAAAATAACAAGTAGGTGTTGAATAGGGCTGCTCTTTCTTTACCACACTGTAAACATAGCATAACCCAGGTAATTAGAGAAGGCAGAATAAAACAAGCATTAACCTTCAGGAATGAAGTGGGGAATTTGATCCCTTTGCTGATTTCCTGATGAATGTGAGTCATAAACTGAACTTCACCTTTAAGGGCAGCAGAAGGAAAATCCCAGGCATACCATGGTATGTAAAAATATGTTTGTGTGTGTTTGTGTGGGTCTTTGTACATATGAGTGTTTATTTAAAAAAAGAAGAAGAAGAATGGAAAGGAAGTAGGAAAATCAGAACAGTTGAATTGTTACGGGAGTAGAATTTTGGGTAATTTTTACTGAAATTTTGAATCCCACATTATAATATGCTTTTGAGCAATAGGTAGAAATAGGTGAAAATAGGTTGCAAAGAGTCGGACAGGGCTGAGTGACTGAACAACAACAACAACAATAGGTGGAAATTTTTTACTGAAGCAGTATTAGGTAACCTTTAGAAATCTTTGCCTTAGGCTCCACTGGTAAGAGCCAGACAAAAATCCAGTTATCTTAGCAACTCATTCCTCCAGATAGAAGTCCTTCCAAATCCACAGACACATCTAAAACTTTGAGCTGCTCCTAGAATTCAGGACAGTAACACGCAAGTGTGGTCTTCCTACGTCCCCACTGCCGTACGTCTGAACACCCAAGGCACATCAGCAGCTTTCTTGACCTTTTTGGTACAAGAGCTGAGACCACTATCACGCTCACATAAGCAATTTGTTTCCTCCCATGTCACTGTCATCCACATAGGCATATCCTCTCATGTCATCCACAAAAACCCAAGCTGGTTCAGGTGGCTGGCCATAGCTGTAGTTAGACTCAGCCTAAACTCAATCCCTGACTGGATTAAAGTGACAAATCCCTCAGCCTATCTGCCTACTGGAGGACAGAGGGAACTCTCGGTGGTGGAAGATATTAACTAGAGCATTTATTTTTCTTTTATGCACAATGCCCAGCACTCAACAAAAAAATAGTAGCCATGCCAAGAAGCAGCAAAGAGTGACTCATAATCAGGAGAAACCAAAACAACAGGGGCTTCCATAGTGGTCCAGTGGTTAAGAGGCTGCCCTGCAATGCAGGGGACACTGGTTTGATCCCTGGTCCAGGAAGATCACACGTGCCATGGAGCAACTAACTACTGAAACTGGTGAGCCCTAGAGCCTGTGCTCCACAACATGGGAAGCCACTGCAATGAGAAGCCCTTGCACCGCTACTAGAGAATAGCCTCTGCTCTCCACAACTGGAGAAAGCCCAAGTGCAGCAACGAAGACCCAGCACAGCAAAAAATAACTGACTAAATAAAGTTGGAACAGCAGCAACAACAATAGAATTGAATATGTCATGACAAGTTAAATGTATCTCAGGAATGTATGCTCAGGGAAGCCTGGCATGCTGCAGTCCATGGGGTCACCGAGTCGGACACGACTGAGCAACTGAACTGAACTGAACAAGAATGCAAGGGTGGTTTAACATTAACAGCTTAAAAGAAGGAGAAAACATACAATCAATTCAATAGATGAAGAAAATTATACATTCAATTAACAGCCATTTGTGATAATCTCAGCAAACCAGGAATAAAAGGCAAGTTTCTTAACCTCATGAAGAATATCTATTGAAAACCTATACTGAATATCATTCATTCTTAATAGTTAAAATCTGTAAGTATGTGCTTTAAAGCAGGAAAAAGTTAAGTATGTCTCTTTAATATTGCGCTGGAGGTCCTAGCCCACAGCAGTAAAAGAAAGAACAAGTATGATGACTACAAAGGGAGAAACAAAACAGTATTAAACACAGATGATATGCGGACAAAATCCAAAGGAGACTATAGAAAATTTACCAAAGAGTTTAACAAGTTGTCTTACTGTAGACTGAAAGTTTGTATCCCCTCAAAATGCATATGTTGAAATCCTAGCCGCCAATGTGATACTCTGGCCAATCACATACTCTCTTTGAAGGTCTGTGTCTCTCCGGCAAGCAGCACAGAGATGCTGGAACAGTTCAGAGTTCATTCTGGAACGGAAGTCGTGGCCCCTGGTATCCAGTGACCACAGATAATGCCAGTGGTGATGATACCAGTGGCAGGATCTAGTACCTCACAAAGACAGCATCTTAATTAAGTCATTCACGATCTGGATTCCTGTTTTTCTTGTGCATGTGTGTGCAACCCTATGGACTGTTAGCCACCAGGCTCCTCTGTCCATGGGATTCTCCAGACAAGAGTACTAGAGTGGCTTCCCATTTCTTCCTCCAGGGGATCTTCCCTGACCTAGGGATCTAACCTGCGTCTCCTGCATTGGCAGGAGGATTCTTTGTCACTGCGCTATCTGGGAAGGCCTCAGTGTCCAAACTCCATGCTCCATCCTTGCCTCTAAGAGCTACCCAGTATCTCCCCAAGAAATTCCTTTTCTAAGTTGATGTCTTTATTTGCAACTAGGAACTCTGAATGGTACAGAGTTAGAATGTATCTTATAGATTATCTAGTGCCAACTTACTGTGATTCATCATATAAATGCAGCTAAATGGAATTATACCTTTCTTGATATTTTTGGATCGGCCTTGCTTAGGCTTAGCCACGGTAGTGGTAGAAAAAGATGACCCCTCCCCAAATCTCCGTGGCTTACAAAAATGAAGATGTATTCCTCACCTTCACGTCCATTATGGGTCAGCTGGGGCTCCACCCCATGTCATCCTGCTGGATCCAAACTGATGAACCTGAGCTAGCAGAGCAGCCTCTGTCTGATATATTGCAGGTCTCAGTGGTTGAAAGAAAAAAGACCAAACTAATATCCCTGCTAGCTCTTAGAGCTCCCAGCCAGAAGTGACATTCATTGTTTCCACCCATGTGCATCACCCACTGGGATGCACGTTCCTTCTAAAGGGAGGGGCACTGCACGTCACGTGGCAAATCTGATCTGAGTGATGTGGTGTTCTACCACTGACTCACTGGGAGGGTCACCAAATATTTGAACAGTAACACAATCTAACAAAATTCTTACCACTCAGGGCTTTGTTTTATTAATTTGATAAGTCTTACAGTGCATAATAGCAATGAAATAAATTTATTTTGAAGAAGTTCTTTTTCTGGAGGTTGGCTTTGAAACCTAAATAATAGAAACATTTGATCTAGTTTATTAAAGTTGGATACGGGCTTCCAAAGTGAGAGGTGGAATATGAAAAATACAAACACATAGGAACTCATACTGAAATTCCACTCTAAGTGAAAATCTATTTTACAAGGTCTCATTAAGCAGAGTTAGCTTCAGGGCTTTGAGAGAGATAAATACAACTAAGATGTGCACAGGGAACTTGATGGACAATTCAGGGGGAAAAAACATGTCCACAAATATAAGGCAATGATAAAAAATAGAGATAGGATAGAGAACTAGTCACAGGATTAGCTAAGTGTGAAATCCTCCAGCCTAGAGATACGATAAAATTGTATGAGGAAGGCACTACTTTACAACAAACCATACAATTCAAATGCACAATAATTTTACACCACAGGGTATGTGTGTTTTAGACAGAGACATGGAGAGGACAGAAGATTGACCTAATATGTTGCTAAGAATTCCTAACTTTAGTCGTTAAAACGGTTATAGTGATGACATTTGATTAAACTCATCTTTGCCAACTAAATTAAGAAACTAGGGGGAAATATCCAAATTTCCTCTTTCTTAAAGTAAACAAAATTTATGACCTTTATCTTATAGATAAAAGGGGGTTTTGGTTTCAAAATGTCAAATTTGGCATGTGGTTAACCAAAAATAATCACTGACACAAAAGTTTGAAGAAGTGTAATTATGACAGATGTAAATATTAAATTATTTACGTAAATTCAGTTAGAGCTGCACTTTAAATAAAGGTCAGTAGAGTTCTTTTGGTTAGTAAAAGATGGCTTACTTCTTGAGTTTTCAAAAAACCACTCATGTGGAAGAAGCCAGACACAACAGACCACATATTGCATGATTCCATTTATAGGAAATGCCTAGGACAGGCAAGTCCATAGAGTCGGAAGATAGACTAATAGTTGCCAGGGGCTGGGGGGACGGGGGAATGAGGACGGGGTTTCTTTTTAGGGATGAAAATGTTCTGACATTGGGTAATGGTGATGTGTATACAACTTTGTGAATACACTAGAAACCACTGAATTGGAACAAAAAACAAATGCACAAAAGCTTAAAAAAAAACTCTTAAGTTGCAAATAGGGTATATAAAAGACCCACTTTTAGAAGTACTGATCTATAGTCAAGTACAGTCTGTAATGCATAAATAATTAGGTCAAAACAACAAGAAAATCACCAAGCAGCTTTTAATTCTATTCCTTATCAAATATTTGTAGGGTGTTCTGGCAAGTAACACAGTGAACAAGTAGAATTTTATTTTTTATTTCCTTTTCCTTATTTATTTCTGGTGACAATGCTATTGACCATGAAAATGGAAAATGCAAAAGAAAGGGAAAGTTATAAGACAACTGGACAACTGTCTGTACGCTGGTTTGAGCATGTGGCATAATACTTGAAGGTGTATCTGATTCCTACTCAAAGACAATACATGGGGAAGAAAAGCTCGAAAATATTATGGAAAAAAAAATGTATGTTCTCTCTTTTCCAGTTCTCCATTCTCTCCACTCTGAAACTGTTTTGCCTGTTGTAAATTACAATCACTCCTTCTAAACTTGCTTTTAATCCTTCATATAAATGTATGTATGTATCGGTAGGTCACATTCCTGGCTCTTCTGGTTTTCTTAGGTACAGAACTTCCACAAATATTTATTGAAGCTTTTCTATGGGCCAGGAACTGTCCTAGGGGCTGTGAACCAAAAAGGCAAACATCCCTGACCCCATGGAGTTCACAATTTAGTTGGGGGAGGGAGGAAGCAGACAATAAACTATATAAGCAAGGCATTGAATTTAAGTAGCAAATAATCTCCAAGGGGGGGGGGAGGGAAACCAGGGTGCTAGGAAATGTAATAAACAGCCAGAAAAGCTTCACTGCCCAAGATAACATTTGAGGTATGGCTTGAGAAAGGTAAGTTAAGTTGTTAGGAATCTAGGACAAGAGCATTCCAGGCAGAAGCAACAGCCCACGCAAAGGTCCCGGGGCAGGCATGTGCCTGGCACAGTCAAGGACTAGCAGGAGGCCAGCGTGACTGAGTGCAGGACATACTGAGGAGGGAAGTGGCAGTGAGTTGGGAAAGGCAGGAGAAAGTTGAGGAAAAGTAGCAGAGGTGCCAGACAGGTAAAGCTTTAAAGAAAGACCACTGTAAGAACTTCGCTTTTCTCATAGAGACAGAAACTAACAGAGAGTTTTGAATAGAGGGGTGCATATTTCCGAGAATCCCTCTGCCTGTTGTATTGGAAATACCCAAGGGACAAGAGTGGAAGTCAGGCAACAACTTAGCAAGGTGTTATGGTCACCCAGGTGGGGGATGATGCTGGCTGAGATACAGGATGGTGGCAGAGACCAAGATGCAGTCAGATTCTGGATACTTTTACCAGCTTTACTGAAGCACAATTTACATACAGTAAAAGTCACTATTTTAAGCACACAGTTGAATGACCGTTAGACTTTGTATAGCCATCACAATCCAATTGCAGAGCGACTCCATCATCCTGGTTGGATCCCTTGTGCACAAAGGCAGTTACTTCCCAGTCCTACCCCCAACCCCAGGCTCATCTACTTTCTGTCTCTGGGTTTGCCTATTCTGGACATTTCCTATAAAGGGACTCATAGAAGTGTGGTCTTTTGTGACTGGCTTCTTTCACTTAGCTAAAGTTTCCACAGTGGTGGTGGTGGTTTAGTCGCTAAGTTGTGTTTGACTCTTGTGACCCCATGCACTGTAGCCCTCCAGGCTCCTCTATCCATAGGATTCTCCAGGCAAGAATACTGGAGTGGGTAGCCATTTCCTTCTCCAGGGGATCTTCCCAGCACAGGGATTGAACCCAGGTCTCCTGCATTGCAGGCGGATTCTTTACCGACTGAGCCACAGGGAAGCACTGCTAAAGCACATATCACTACTTCAGTCCTGTGTGTTACTGAACCAATTGATGGACATTTGGATTGCTTCCACTTTTTTGACTATTGTGAATTATACTGCTATGAACATGCACATACAAGTCTTTGTGTGTATGTCTGTTTTCATTTCTTTTCCATATGTACCAAGGGGAGGAAGTGCTGGGTTTTTATGTAACTTCTTTTTTTCAATATTTATTTTTATTTATTTGGCTGCGCCAGGCCTTTGCTGTGGCATGCAAACTCTTAGTTGCGGCATGTGGGATCTAGTTCCCTGACCAGGGATATAATTCGAGCCCCCTGCATTGGGAGCACAGGGTCTTAGCCACTGGACCATAAGGGAAGTAGCTGCGCAACTTGTTAAATGGCCAAACTATTTTCCAAAGTGACTGCACCATTTTGCATTCCTACCAGCACTGTATGAGAGTTCCAATTTCTCCATGTCCTCTCCAACACTTGTTATTTTCCAAGTTTTTGATTATAGCCATCCTAGTGGGTATGAAGTAGTATCTCGCACGTGTTTTGATTTGCATTTCCCTAAAGACTAAGGATTTGGGGCATCTTTTCATATGCTCATTGGCAGTCCCTGTATCTAATTTCATCTTCTTTGGTGGAGTGTCTGTTCAAATCTTTTGCCCATTTTTAAGTTGGGCTTCTGGATATGTGTTTGGAATAGAGCCAATAGGGTTTGTTGATTGCTTGGAAGTTTGATGTGAGAGAAATAGAGGTATCAATCATGTCTTCAAGGTTTTTTAGCTCAAGCTATGTGAATGTGAGTGGAGAAGGCAATGGCAACCCACTCCAGTGTTCTTGCCTGGAGAATCCCAGGGACAGAGGAGCCTGGTGGGCTGCCGTCTATGGGGTCGCACAGTCAGACATGACTGAAGCGACTTAGCACCAGCAGCAGCACCATGCAAGTGTGGAGTTGCCATTAAGTGGACAACATGAGAGAGCCTTGATTTTAAACATGTTAAGGCTGAGATGCTTATTAGACATCCAAGTAGACTTTTCAAGTAGGCTGTTAGACTTCTGGGTCTGGAATGCAGAGGAGAGATGCAAGCCTGAAGATAAGGAAGGGAAGTCATCAGCATAAACGGTACAGAAAGCCATGGAACTAGATAAATCAACAAAAGAATATGTGCAGACATCCAAGGTGTCCAAGGACTGACTTCTAAACCCTCCAAAATTAAGAAGTTGGGAAAATAACAAGGAAGCAGCAAATGATATTGAAACAGGGTGGCCAGTAAGAGAGAAAGCCAAAGAAAGCACAGCCTACTGCAAGCTACCTGGGAAAAGGTGTCCTCAAGATGGAAACTAGTGTGTCAACTGCTGCTGTTAGGGTTCTGGGCTGAGAGTTATCCCTTCAGTTTAGCAACCTGGAGGGTGCAAGCGGCTGGTAACCAAGACAGGTGGGGAGAGCACAGTGCTGGTTAGGAACTCAGGCATTTCATCCAAAAGTATATGTAGGAAGGCAGGGTTCATAGTCCAGTTCCTGTGGATGAGTCAGCATCTTGCAAGTGGTAACATACATAGGAACCACTCAGAGTTTTGTACAAAGACAGATTTGGATTCATTAGGCCCAGAATGGGGCCCCCATTTCTGAACTGGGTGCCAGGTGGTGCTGGCGCTGCCTACCCCTGGGCCACGCTCAGAGGAGCAGGAGTGTGGGGCGAACTTTATCTGCAGCTTCTTTTCTGTGTGCAGATCTAACCACAGACATCAGTGTCAGCACGCTCCGGGTTGATTCTGTATGATTTTCTGTGTTCCAGGGGCTTGATGTCATCAATGGTGTAGCTCAAATGTGTGGCTTGAGAAATGGGGAAGAAACGGAAGGGGCAGTGATCGTGGAGGGAAGCTTTAGCCCTGTTTGTTGTGCGGCTGAAAGAGGGAGGGGCCTTTTACACAGAAAGCAGAGGCCAGGGCCCAGCACATGGCCTGGAGACAGGCCAGGGTTGCCTGCTGGAAAGCTCCTCTTTATCTGTCAGTGAGCTGGCGGGGTGCCTCCCAGAAGGCCCCTTTGAGGAAGACTGCCAGTATTTCTCCATGATATGTGTGAGTAATTGGGATCCTAAAGTTAGTTCAGAATGACTCACTGAGATAAATATCTGATGGAGATTCTGTCTTTGCTTTCCTTCCTCACTCCACCCTCATTTGACTTTTTAAAATAATATTTTTATTAAGGTATAGTTCACAGACTATAGAATTCACCCATTTAAAGGGTATAATTCAGGGGACTTCCCTAATGGTCCAGTGGTTAAGACTCTGCGCTTCCAACTCAAGGGGTGGGGGTTCGATCACCGGTCAGGGAACTAAGATCCTACATGCCACACGGCATGACCAAAAACAAACATAAATGAAATAAAGGGTATAATCCAATGGTGTTCAGCATATTGGCAGAGTTGGGCAACCATCACCACAGTCAATTTTTGAACATTTTTGTCACCCCTGCAAAGAAACCCCCAAGTCCTTGAGTCACTGGCTCATGTAAAAATGATATCAAAATCCACTACGATATTTGGAAACTTTCTGCTCAGTCATTTGTGAGATTTCACAAAGCTGGGCACAGGGGAGGTTAAAAATCCATCTGGTGCATGAAAACACTCTGCAGAGATGGAAGTCCTAAGTCTAAGAAGACACTAAAGACCAGATCACATGGTCTGGTGGACTCAGAGATCCCAACACATGTTCCACTAGGAGCTCTTTCCTGTTGGACATGGATGAATGTCACTTGGGCTGACTCACACCACCCCAAGAACCCTTGGAAATGTCTGAAGTTTTTGTTTCCACCCACAAAGGTGAAAGTAGCCAGTTATGATCCTATTTTGATTATTTAAAAGCAACCACTGGGAGCTCTCTCTGTTTATATACTGGAATATATTCCAAAAATATCAAGTTTTGAAACAGGCCCTGTTTTTATTTGCTTATTAATTAGAGCTGAAACTTTTCCATGGCTGTTTTAGATTTTTTTTTTTTAATGCATGTNACTTGGGCTGACTCACACCACCCCAAGAACCCTTGGAAATGTCTGAAGTTTTTGTTTCCACCCACAAAGGTGAAAGTAGCCAGTTATGATCCTATTTTGATTATTTAAAAGCAACCACTGGGAGCTCTCTCTGTTTATATACTGGAATATATTCCAAAAATATCAAGTTTTGAAACAGGCCCTGTTTTTATTTGCTTATTAATTAGAGCTGAAACTTTTCCATGGCTGTGTGAGATTTTTTTTTTTTAATGCATGTCATTTCTAATGAGGTGGATGAAACTGGAGCCTATTATACAGAGTGAAGTAAGCCAGAAAGAAAAACACCAATACAGTATACTAACACATATATATGGAATTTAGAAAGATGGTAACGATAACCCTGTATGTGAGATAGCAAAAGAGACACAGATGTGTAGAACAGTCTTTTGGACTCTGTGGGAGAGGGAGAGGGTGGGATGATTTGGGAAAATGGCATTGAAACATGTATAATATCATATATGAAATGAATGGCCAGTCCAGGTTTGATACATGATACTGGATGCTTGGGGCTGGTGCACTGGGATGACCCCGAGGGATGGTACGGGGAGGGAGGAGGGAAGGGGTTCAGGATGGAGAACACGTGTATACCTGTGGTGGATTCATGTTGATGTATGGCAAAACCAATACAATATTGTAAAGTAATTAACCTCCAATTAAAATAAATAACTTATATTTAAAAAAATAAAACAAAATGCATGTCATCATATGAAAAAGAGTAATGACTACTTAGAACCTATTCCTATCTGTACCTTGTTTGCATTTTAAAAGAAAGCAAGACTATGTAAGACAAATGTATTTTAATTCTATTTATTTTCAATGTCTAGCATGCACATCTGTAATAATTTAACAAAGGATATAAAACAGCTTGCCTCTCTTGTCATAACTGATTATCTGTGTCATATATTAATAGTTTCCCTAGGTCATAAAGAAAGAGAATGAACATGTAAAGGCCACTATATTTTATAGGAAATGGTATTTGCAACTGCATTTATATAGTCTTCAAACTCATAAAAGACATATACATGTCCCTTTAAAGTGTTAGTCACTTAGTCATGTCCAACTCTTTGCAACCACATGGACTGTAGCCCACCAGGCTCCTGGGATTCTCCAGACAAGAATACTGGAGTGAGTTGTCATTCCCTTCTCCAGGGGATCTTCCCAACCTAGGGATCAAACCCAGATCTCCCAGAATTGCTGGCAGATTCTCTATTGTCTGAGCCCACCTAAAACTACGTGTTTTTATATGTTATTACTAAAATGTAAGTATTTTATACATAACTAATGAGAACCTACTATTTAACACAGGGAACTCTATTCACTGCTCTGTGGTGACCTCAATGGGAAGGAAATACAAAAAAAGAGGGGAGGCATATATATATAAATATATATTTGTTGTTCAGTCACTCAGTTGTGTCCAACTCTTTGTGACCCCGTGGACTGCAGCACTTGAGGCTTCCCTGTCCTTCACCATCACCCGGAGCTTGCTCAAACTTATGTCCATTGAGTCAGTGATGCCAAATATGTACACGTATAACTGATTGACTCTGCTATACAGCAGAAACTAACACAATATTATAAAGCAATGATACTTTAATAAAAATTCATTTTGAAAAGTTTAAGTATTTTAAAAATCACTTCCTTTACAGAAAATCAGATTAAGGCACCTGGGTGTCACAAGAAGGTTCCCTACTGCCAAGCACTCCTGGGTGATCGCTTCACAGAGGGATTCGCAGCACTGTGCTGAGATGACGGCTGCAAACCACACACTCCTGTCATTGGGAAAACAAACCACAATTGAAAACCAGCTGTACCCTGCATGCCTGAACGTTTCTGGAAGCAAACTGATATGCAAAAATAAAATTTAAAAAAAAACACCACCTGTTTTTTTATGAATAGCCCTGACTTTGTCTCTGTGTACCCTGGGCAAGTAATTTAATGTCGCTCAGCCTCAGTTTTCTCATCTCTAAGTTGCTGGCTGGCTAGTTGTGAAGCTTAAATGAGATGCTATCTATAAAGTGTCAGGATCTAGCAGGTCCAGTGATAGAACATCATCCTTGCTTCCTCTGCCTGGCTTACTTCCTCTCAAGATTTACCCTAGGGGTCACAGCCTCTTAAAGCCTTCCCTGACTCGCTGGGCCTCTTGCACCTGTGCCTCTCTTACAGTTCTTGAAATAGAAAATGACTGTGGCTACACCGCCTGCACGTTGTGGGTCCTGAGGCTTAGGATGGCGTCTAGCTCATCTCTTCACCCTCAACACCTGGCAGAATATAAAACAATGTGCAATCATCACTTTATAGCATTTCTAGTAAAGCTTAGTAACATCTCTGGAAACCCAATTTTAAATAATAATGTAAATGAGACTATATGAAGTTATCATACTGTAAATGGGACTATATGACATTTTCATCAGTGGGACAATAGAAAGTTATCAATAATGGAAATGGGACTATATGAAGTTGTCAAATTGTGGGTTCTTCTGAAAGCAAGAAGGCACCTTTTACAATCAAGGTATTTACAGTAAATGCCTCTCAGGGATGAAAAAATATTTTAGGAAAATATTTTCCATTTACTGGAAAGTTATAAATAACAAAGCAAATCTGACGTAAAAGATGAAGGCCCAGTCCTTTTAAAGCCAGTGGAGCCCTGCTGACTGCAGGCTTCCTGAGTGGTGTTTAGAAATGGTAATCAGGAATGAAAGGAACCTCTCATCACAGGAAGTGCTCAATGAAGAGACAGAGCTGCAATTGTATCCAATTTTTAGTCTAAAAAAAAAGCAGCATGGATAAAAGGAAAGCAATGTGTGAAAACCCATGAAGACACCCTGCCACAGTCAAGTATAACACTGATGTATATGTCCTGTGCGGGTATTCCCATAACCAGGGCAAGCAGGAGCCAAGCTATACTTGGGCTGAATTTCTGTGCTGTTTGTTATTTTTTTATTATAGGTCATGGGTTGGGAATTCAGGGTTGTGGTATTTTATGAAACATCCATTTCCAAAACTGCCAATGTAGGAAAGGAAAATACCGTTTTCTCTCTTAACCATATAATTCTTGGCTGGGGCTCTGAAACAAAAGACAGATTAATAAAAAGAAAGTACACACGGGTGGGGAAACTGGACAGATATATGTAAACGAATGAAACTAGAACACCCCCTAACACCATACACAAAAATAAACTCAAAATGGGTTAAAGACCTAAACGTAAGGCTGGATACTATAAAATTCTTATTAGAGGAAAACATCGGCAGAACACATTTTGCCATAAATAGCAGGAAGATTGTTTTTGATCCATCTTCTAGAGTAATGAAAATAAAAACAAAAAATAAAAACATGGGATGTAATTAAACTGAAAAGCTTTTGCACAGCAAAGGAAACCATGAATAAAACGAAAAGACAGCTCTCAGAAAGGGGGAAAATATTTGCAAATGAAGCAACCAACAAAGGTTTAATCTTCAAAATATACAAACAGTTCATGCAGCTCAATATCAAAAATAAGAAAAAAAACTCAATCAAAAAATGGGCGGAAGATCTACATAGACATTTCTCCAAAGAAGACAGACAGATGGCCAAGAGGCACATGAAAAGATACTCAATATCACTAATTATTACAAAAATGCAAATCAGGGCAACAATGAGATATCCATGAAACTGCTGCTGCTGCTAAGTCACTTTAGTTCAGTTCAGATGCTCAGTCGTGTCCGACTCTTTGCAACCCCATGAATCACAGCACGCCAGGCCTCCCTGTCCATCACCAACTCTCAGAGTTCACTCAGACTCACATTCATCCAGTCAGTGATGCCATCCAGCCATCTCATCCTCTGTCGTCCCCTTCTCCTCCTGTCCCCAATCCCTCCNTCCTGCACTGTTACTGGGAATATAAACTGGTACAGACAGCCACTATGGCAAACAGTGTGGAGTTTCCTTAAAAAACTAAAACACAGAGCTAGCATATGATCCAGCAATCCTGGGCATATATCCAGAGAAAACCACATGAACCACTATACTCATAGCACTATTTACGATAGCCGCGACACGAAACATCCTAAATAGCCATCAGCATAGGAAAGGATGAAGAAGATGTGCTACACATATACAAAGGAGTGTTAGTCATAAAAAGAATGCAATAATGCCATTTGCAGCAACATGGATGGACCTAGAGATTGTCAGGCTAAGTGAAGTTAGTCAGACAGGGAAAGACAAATATATGATATTGCTCTTATGTGGAATATTTTTTTTTAAAAAAGGTACAAATTAACTTATCTACAAAACAGAAACTGAGTTACAGACGGAGAAAACAAACTTATGGTTACCGGGTGGTTAGGGGACGTGGGGGAGGATAAATTGGGATGTTGGAATGGACACACACACACCACAGCATATGAAATAGACAACCAACAAGGACCTCCTGTGTACCACAGGGGACTCTACTCAATTGTCTGTAACAACCTATATGGGAAAAGAATCTCAAAAAGAGTAGATACATGTGTATGTATAATCGATTCACTTTGCTGTACACCTGGAACTAACACAACATTGTAAATTGCCTATCCTTCAATAAAAATTAAAGGAAAAACAAGAAAGGACACACATCTCTGTAATATAAATTTTATCCAATCTGGGAGGCTTCATAAGGAAATGAAGACTCAAAGAAACGGTTACCCCTGAGTGTTTCTATACTAGGTTTGATGAAGGGTGGAAAGTCATGGGCAGTTTCAACTGGGGGTAACCCAGCAAGGACAGTTCCTTCAGATTCCCTCCAGCATCACTCTATCTGCAGAGAAAGGAATGCTCCTTTCCTACGGTATAGAGGTGAGGGGCATCTCTAACCTGAGGGTCTTATGACCTGCCTCGGGGGAAGGGCAGAGACCTTCCTGCACCTGCCATTTCTCAGATTCCTTCAGCTTTAAATATTCACTATGCCAAAGTGCCAGATAGGGTAGCGTGTCCTCAATCCCATCACCGAGGACTCCATCAACTCTAAGGATGCAAGGAGCGCAGTCTTTGTGCACCCTTGCTAGAAACCAGTTAAATGACCCTGGGGCCCCTGCCTCTGTCCTTGCTTCCTTCCTCATCTGCCTTCACACAGCAGCCAGGGAGATGCTTCCTGAGGTCATTCAAACTGCACCACTACCCACCCTCAGCTACCACGGCTTCCTATCAAGCTTGGCAAAAATTCCAAAGTCCTCATCATGACTCCCCAGGGCCCTCATGAGCCTGGCATCTCCTGGATCCTTCATCCCCTTCCTCCTACTGTGCCTCAGCTCTGACCGACTCTGCCTGTGCCCTGTCTGTGTCAGACACCCTCCCATCCTGGGGCCTTTGGACTTGCTGACCTTGTAAAAATGATTTTAATGGAAATGAGAGTTCCTTTACCCCATGAGCACTTTAAAAGAAAACCTCTTTTGGAAGGAAATATGCTAAAGTTGAAACTCCAGTCCTTTGGCCACCTCATGTGAAGAGCTGACTCATTGGAAAAGACTCTGATGCTGGGAGGGATTGGGGGCAGGAGGAGAAGGGGACGACCAGGGATGAGATGACTGAATGGCATCACTGACTCGATGGGCGTGAGTCTGAGTGAACTCTGGGAGTTGGTGATGGACAGGGAGGCCTGGCGTGCTGTGATTCATGGGTTCTCAAAGAGTCAGACATGACTGAGCGACTGAACTGAACTGAACTTCCTTTTCAGGAGATAAGCATAGGATATAAAAGAACTCTTATTTATACTCGGAAAATGTAATGCTCTCTCATCGACTAAAAGAAAACAAAAACCGGTTACTATTTTTCTTTCTATAGTTGCAACACTCACTGACAAAAGTTGATACCAAATGAAGAAAACATGCATACATATACATATGCCTGTTGCTCCGTTGTGTCCGACTCTTTGGGACCCCATGGACTGTAGCCTGCTAGGCTCCTCTATCCCTCTATCCATGGGATTCTCCAGGCAAGAATCCTGGAGTGGTTTGCCATTCCCTTCTCCAAGGGATCTTCCTGACCCAGGGATCAAACCTGGGTCTCCTGCATTGCAGGCAGATTCTTTACCATCTGAGTCACCAGGGAAGGCCATAAACTTAGAAAATGTAATGCTCTCTCCCTGACTAAAAGCAAAAATAAAACCAGATTACTATTTTTCTATCTATAGTTGCAACTCACTGACAAAGTTGATACAAAATGAGGAAGACAACTCAGATTTTTAGNCCATCTGAGTCACCAGGGAAGGCCATAAACTTAGAAAATGTAATGCTCTCTCCCTGACTAAAAGCAAAAATAAAACCAGATTACTATTTTTCTATCTATAGTTGCAACTCACTGACAAAGTTGATACAAAATGAGGAAGACAACTCAGATTTTTAGATATTGGAGAATAAAATTTCCATTTCGAGTGCTTCCATTCATCTGCACAGTTTGTAAAATTCTGGTACAAATAAAAAACACCAAAATAAAAAAGAAACAAAGAAAATCCTACCCCCTAAAACATACCCCAAAAGCCCCCAACCAAAAGACAAACCCTGACGTGAACTGATCACACGTGGGTTTCATGTGCTGTGTTCTTTTCTAACCACTGAATAGCTTTGAAGACCACTCCAAGCAAGTCACATGAAACCACACTTGGTGAAACTTGAAGTTCTAGTTGGCTGTGCAGAGTTCTTCTTTAAAGGACTGTTACATCACAATAGGCAGTGCTGGGAAGCCTCCCGGAGAAAGATATCAAAACAGAATTCCTCTCAGGGGGCCTCAAGCTGCTTTCTTTAAAACCGTTTGAAAAACAAATATATTTGCTTTGTGTGTTCTGCACATTTGGGGGAATTCTGTCATGAGGCAGGTAAACTCTATAGTCCATGGAGACTTCAGAGCTCTGCCAAAGGGACTTAGGAGAGTAAAGAAAGAAGAACTGGTGAAAATGTGTAGGTTTAGAAGTAACTTACACACCACAGTGAAAACGATAAAAAGTAAAATTCTATAAACTTCTAAAAAAAAAATCAGCTGTAATCACACAGAAGGACTGTTGTATTTTAACATTCTACAGGTTGGTTCGACACTGTTTACAAAAGCCTCACAGAATGTGATTCCCTTTTCCTTGAAGAGACAAACACTGGAAGATTCAAAGACTA
This sequence comes from Neotragus moschatus, assembly GCA_006410615.1. Classification (NCBI taxonomy): domain Eukaryota; kingdom Metazoa; phylum Chordata; class Mammalia; order Artiodactyla; family Bovidae; genus Neotragus; species Neotragus moschatus. Next base: position 1,830,105 of record SJYA01003372.1, read on the forward strand.
AGGTAAGGGACTTCCTCTGAGAGGTTAATGCCAGTTTTTACAAAAGCAGAATCAGAACTTCAGACCTAAAGGGGTTTGGAGCATGCCACCCTCAAAATACAATGGCAGAAAGATCACTGGAACTGAAAGCCCACGAAAAAGAGGAAACACGGCTGAGCTCTCTGCCCTCCCCCAACTGCCTGAAAGCAGAACCAAAATTCCCCTTGTGAATGCCCTACCAGGGGATAAGCACCCGAACACTGGAGGCAGCATGGCACACAGAGGAGTCTACGCAAACCATAGGAGACGACCCATATTGTCCATCAGTTCCCCAGCTAAAGGACCTTCCCACAGCCTGCTGCCCCGAAAAGCCCACAGCCATTTTCCTTGGTATTAGTTGGAATTTCACGGAAATTTGTTGTCTCTGCTCTCATGGCTCAGACGGTAAAGCATCTACCCACAATGCTGGAGACCAGGGTTCGATCCTTGGGCCAGGAAGATCCCCCGGAGAAGGAAATGGCAACTCACTCCAGTACTCTTGCCTGGAAAATCCCAAGGAAGACAGAGGAGCCTGGCAGGCTACAGTCCATCGGATCACAAAGAGTGGGACACGACTGAGCGACTTCTCTTTCTTGGTCCTTCTCTACAAATGGACTGTTCTTTCTTAAAATGTTGTCTAAGCCCAAGTTCTAACCATCCCTTTGAGTTACTCATCACTGAGTTTCTCCTTCTGGTATAGGTGCTGCACATGACTCCTCTCTGTTTCCTCTGTCTTTCGGCAGTTCTAATTTGCAGGGTCCCAGCTACAGAGTCAAGGGTTTAATTTTTCCTCCCCTACAGATTTAAACACATGCCTGTGAAAACAGGAAGACTCCCTAACATCAATAACCAAATGTCCTAGAGTTTATGTACCCTGGAGAAATTGTGTGGAGGAAAAACAATGTGTGACTCCTATGACTGAGCAAGAGGACTGGGAAACAAAATTCCAGCTGGAATTAATAGGGGAACTTTCAGGGCTCAAGGGAGACCCGTAAAGTGGAAAGAGAAAAGAGAATGGAAAACAACAAAGCTCCCATCCGCCGACGTGGGAGCTTGAAGACACTATTCTTTTAGTCCCACATCTCCAGGGCTATATTTCTCAGGTCAGTATGGAAGCCGTCTCAGACAGGGAACTGGAAGGAAGAAAATCTAGCCGCAGTTCAAGTGTGACTACGGTTGTGTTGCCGAGGTGAGCCACAGGACCTCTGTGGACGTTTCCTCAACTAAGTCTAAAAATGACACTCTTTTCTTAAAGGTGACAAAAGGATCAAGTGCAAGTCTTTGGAACTCTGACTGCAACTTCAAGTAACCTGAGGAAAGAGAACAGAAATGGTGATGCTGGGGCTGCACCCCCATGATAAAAAGCCCAAGTGTGGGTCGCTCAGTCATGCCTGACTCTTCGTGACCCCACAAATTGTAGCCCGCCAGGCTCCTCTGTCCATGGGATTCTCCCGGTGAGAATATTGGGGTGGGTTGCCATTTCCTCCTCAGATCCAGATGTAATTGTCCCGGGGTGGGGGGTGGTCAAACTACCCCCTACAAAGCACAAAGAAGGCTAAAACTACCGCAAAATTGCACTCATTTCACATGCTAGCAAAAGGAAAGGAAAGTGAAGTTGCTCAGTCGTGTCTGACTCTTCGCTACCCCATGGACTGTAGCCTACCAGGCTCCTCTGTCCATGGGATTCTCCCGGTGAGAATACTAGGGTGGGTTGCCATTTCCTTCTCCAGGGATCTTCCCAACCCAGGGATCATACCCAGGTCTCCCGCATTGTAGACAGACGCTTTACCATCTGAGCCACCAGGGAAGTCCACGCTAGCAAAGTAATGCTCAAAATTCTCCAAGCCAGGTTTCAACAATATGTGAACTGGGAACTTTCAGATGTTCAAGCTGGTTTTACAAAAGGCAGTGGAAACAGAGATCAAATTGCCAACATCCGCTGGATCATCGAAAAAGCAAGAGTTGCAGGAAAATACCTATTTCTGCTTTATTGACTATGCCAAAGCCTTTGCTGCTGCTGCTGCTGCTGTCACTTCAGTCGTGTCCGACCCTGTGTGACCCCATAGACGGCAGCCCACTAGGCTCCTCTGTCCCTGGGATTCTCAAGGCAAGAACACTGGAATAGGTTGCCATTTCCTTCTCCAATGCATGAAAGTGAAAAGTGAAAGTGAAGTCGCTCAGTCGTGCCCGACTCTTACCGACTCCATGGACTGCAGCCTACCAGGCTCCTCCGTCCATGGGATTTTCCAGGCAAGA
>SJYA01003373.1:5373-19375 GCA_006410615.1 Neotragus moschatus
ACGGATAAGCTAACAAAAATTCTTATGGAATTGCAAGACATCCCAAATAGGTTAAAAAAATCTTGAAGGGAAAACAAAGTAAAAAAAGACTCACATTTTCTTATTTCAAAATCCTATAAATTTATAGTAATCAAAACAGTGTACTACTGACATAAGGATAGATATATAGATAAATGGAATAGAATTGAGAATCCAGAAGTATGTCTATGGTCAACTGATATTTTTATGGCCAATTAATTTTTGACAAGGGTGACAAGTCCATTCAATGGGAGAAAGTATAAGCTGTTCCATAAGTGGTAATGAGACAACTGGATACCCACATGTAGAAGAGTGAAGTTAGACCTCAATTCACAATATATCCAAAAACAAACTAAAAATGGATTCAAGATCTAAATGTAGAAGCTAAAACCATAAAACTTTTGAAACAAAACAGAAGCAATTCATTAGCCAAAAAAAAAAAAAAAGATGAATTGGACTTCATCAAAATTAAAAACATTTGTCCATCAAAGGATACTATCAGAGACCTCCCTGGAGGTCCAGTGGTTAAGACTCTGTGCTTCCACTGCAGGGGACCCATGTTTGATCCCTGGCCAGGGAACTAAGATCCCACATGCCATGCCATGTGGAGCAGTCAAAACAAAACAAAACAAATAAATAAATCTTTTTTAAAAAGGGACACTAGCAAAAAAGTGAAAAGACAACCTACAGAATGGAAGAAATATTTCTAAATAATATATCTGCTAAAGGTCTAGTGTTAGAATATATGGGCTTCTCTGATGGCTCAGCTGGTAAAGAATCTGCCTGCAATGCAGGAGACCTGGGTTCAATCCATGGGTTGAGAAGATCCCCTGGAGAAGGGAAAGGCTACCCATTCCAGTATTCTGGTCTGGTGAATTCCATGGAATAGTTCATTAGAATATATAAAGAATTCCTGCGATTCAACAACAAAAAGACAAACAATCTAATTTTAAAATTTTGCAAAGGACTTTAATATAGACTTTTCTCCAGAAAGGATACAATTGATCACAAGTAACATTAAAATATGTTCAACATTATTAGTCATTAGAGAAATAGAAATCAAAACCACAGTGAGATACCACTTACACCCACTATGATGGCTCTAATCCATAAAACTGAAAATAACAAGAGTTGGTAAGGACATGAAAAAATTGTAATCCTGGGCTTCCCTGGTGGAGAATTCACCTTCAGTATATGAGACAGGAGTTCGATCCTTGGTCCTGGAAGATCCCACACACCACAGAGCAACTAAGCCTGTGCGCCACAACTACTGAGCCCATGCACCCTGGAGCCTGTATTCCACAACAAGAGAAGCCACTGCAATGAGAAGCCTCTGCACTGCAGCTAGAGAGTAGCCACCGCTTGCTGCAACTAGAGAAAAGCCTGCATGCAGCAATGAAGACCCAGGACAGCTGAAAAAAAAAATGTAATCCTTACAGATTGCAAATGTGAATGTAAAATGGTACAGCCGAAAAAGTGAGTTCTTCAAAAGTTTCAACATAGAATTACTGTATGATCCAATAGTTATACTCCTAGAAATGAACCCCTTTTCAGAATTTTAAATAGGTATTCAAACAGTTGTACAGAAATTTTTGTAGCAACACTAGTCACAATAGCCTAAAGATGAAAACAACCCAGATGTCCATCAAATGATGAGCTGACAAACAAAATGGGATATACCCATGCAATGGACTACCATTCAGTCCTAAAAATGAATGAAGTACTGATACATTCTACAATGTGGATGAACCTTGAAAACATTATGCCAAGTGAAAGAAGCCAGACATGAAAGGTCATATATTGCATGATGCCATTTGTATGAAATCTCAAAATATGTAAATACATAAAGACAAAAAGCAAATCAGTGGTTCCCAGGGCTCGGGACAGGGCAGAAAGGGGAGTGACTGTTTAATGGGTACAAGATATTCTTTGGGAGTAATGCAAATGTTTTGGAACTAGATAGAAGTGACAGTTGTGCAGCTTTGTGAGCATACTAAATGCCACTGAGTTGCACACTTAAAATAATTTTATTTTATGTGACATTCACCTCAATACAAAATTATATGCATTTTCGTTATTAGAAATATTTCCAAATTTTGCTCCTAAGAGTTTTTTACCAATTTACAGTGGCATCAGCAATGCATGGGACTATTCCCTTCACATCACCAGGGCTGTATTAAAAACCTTTTTGATCTCTAGTCTTTTCAGACTACCCCAGCTCATGAAGACCGTCACTTTCTCTAAATTATCTTTGACCTTCACTTTTTAGTCCATAATCATTCTCTAAATATACTCGTGTCAATAGGCTTTACCTACTTAACAGGAAATCATTGCCAACAGGTCAGTTGTGTCCTCTTAAACCTGTCTCAGTGATAGAAACAAAGCGCTTTGCATTAGTGTTTTCTACATTTATATCCTCTGATTTATACCTATGTTACAGATATTGTTTTAATTTTACAGATAAAAAACTGAGGTTCAAAGTTTTAGGTAATACCCTGGAGTGTATCAAGGCTGGGATTCTAGCTTCCCAATCTACCTATCATTCCATGTATCCTTCTTATGGGCTGATGAGACTTGTTTATCAGCTTCTACACATTTATATTTTAGTGGCCATACTACATAATGCATATATGTATTCATTTAATGATACCTCTTGATGAGGATGAGGGTAGCAGTGAACTTACGTTCTTTAGGCTGAGAAATCTGGGACTGAGGACCATATGGATTGGCTGGTGTCCAAGTCAAAATGGTATAGAGCGATGTGCAATTTAAAATTACCAGCTTTTCTTTGCTGAATTTGAAAGGCTATCTTTATTATATTCTAAAAGTCAAGTTGTTTCTCAGTCTGTATCAACCTTCCAGTGGTATTCCTTAGCTTTTTCTCTATTCTTGGGCAGTCACTTAAAAAATACATTCTTAATCTATCTGGCAGTGGAGTTCGCTTTTACTGTTTGTTTTCATCAATTTGTGTATTTGTATATGTATGTGTATTTATAATTCAGAGAAATTTTAAAGCAACATTTCAAGTTCCAAAACAGATTCCTTGTGATTTGAATTGAAACTGAAATGAATTTAAGTAAATGAATTTATGCATAATTTTCATCTTTTACAGTAGTTGTCCCACATAAGCTCTTGGGCCCCCACGTGTACCCAAAGATTGGACTTACCGTCTATCCTCTCAGTACTCCATGGTAACGAGGCTGTGTGAGCTGCTAAAAGCTTACATGTAAATAAGTAACTCAAAGTGCCTTTTTACCTTGGTGACGGTGGTGGTTTCTGCCCCACTACATCTTCCTCTTAAAAAAATATTCTTCCAGAAGTACCTATTTCATATGATTATGGGAGAAAGTAGAAATAAGATATTAAATAACAGTGGTTTTTATAAGATTTCATATTTGAAAAATAAATCAACTAAACAGGAACAATATATAATGTAGGACTGTCAGCAAGTCACATTCCATAGTATTCCAGGAAAAATATAATTGAGTATCTTGAACCTGAACCAGGGCAGTATAACGGGTAGTAGGTTTGGGGGAAAGCAGGCAGAGGTGAAAGATAATTAGAAGGATGAATTTTCAGGAACCGGTTATTGATGCGACTGAGGGAAGTGAGGGAATAAAAGTAAAGGATAATACCTAGGTTTATGATTTGGCATGTAAAAGGGTATTGGCATTATATATTTAGATGGGAAATGGTGATAGCTTAAATGTATGTAACGGTAGGAGAGTTAGATTAAAAAAACTAGTTCTAGAGGCATATTAAAAAGTTATATCCCATCAACATCCAAGCAAGTTATTCCATGGAGATTACAAAAGAGTCAAAGGTTTATAAGGCGAGGTAAAAGACCCAGAATAGCCACCACAATATTGAAGAAAAATGAAATTGAAAGACTGGCTTCAATGACTACAACAGAAATGCAAGACTTACCACAAATCTAAAGTAATTATGATAGTGTGGCATTTTCAAATGAGAGAAGACTAGAGGAATGGAACAGAATAGAGAGCTCAGAAAATGGTTATCTGAAGAGGCCTTACATATAGCTGTGAAAAGAAGAGAAGCAAAAGGCAAAGGAGAAAAGGAAAGATATACCCATTTGAATGCAGAGTCCCAAAGATTAGCAAGGAGAGATAAGAAAGCCTTCTTCAGTGATCAGTGTGAAGAAACAGAGGAAAACAATAGAATGGGAAAGACTAGAGATCTCTTCANATTTTGAGCATTACTTTACTAGCATGTGAGATGAGTGCACTTGTGTGGTAGTTTGAGCATTCTTTGGCAAACATTGTAATAGACATTCGGAATATAAGGGTGATAAAGAAACTGTATGTGCTAAGAGAATGGCACAGTTCTGCAGAGGAGTTATTGCTAACACTTTTAGGATTTTTTTTTAATATTACAAAATATTTTAAACCCTTTTCATGTAGTGATAATGTCAGATTTGGAGAATGTTACACGGTTTTGATGAAAAAAGTGACTATCTCTGTAATTTACATATCTGTTGCCCTAGTGAATGGTTCTGCCCCCAATTTTTTCTGTGAGAGACTGTAGAGCATCCTGAGAGAGAAGTCACCTCTGGAAATAACATGGCAGGCAAAAAAGTCAATGTTGTCGCCATCTGGAGATTATTCTTACAAATTTTCACTAGAAGAAAAGAAATACAGTCCTTATTATAATTAAGATAATAAGTGGCTGACTCCAAGTGTTCAATTCATTATTTTATTTCATTCATCATTTATGTTATTAATGAAATCTCATATTCATGGAGNCGCCATCTGGAGATTATTCTTACAAATTTTCACTAGAAGAAAAGAAATACAGTCCTTATTATAATTAAGATAATAAGTGGCTGACTCCAAGTGTTCAATTCATTATTTTATTTCATTCATCATTTATGTTATTAATGAAATCTCATATTCATGGAGAAGGCAATGGCACCCCACTCCAGTACTCTTGCCTGGAAAATCCCATGGACGGAGGAACCTGGGTGGCTGCAGTCCACGGGGTTGTGTTGAACCCAACGGTTCCTCGCCGTGAATCCATCGCCCCAAAGACCACCTAGACCAGGTTTTGATGCAAAGAGCAAGAGGATTTTATTGTACCGGCGCGCCGGGGTTCCGTCTCCTTAAGCAAGGAACGAGAACCCTGAGTGTTGTTACATGGCAGCTTTTAAGCACAAGCAAGCGGAAACAGATTGATTGGTTACAGGTGTTGACCTTTTCAAGGATTGGTTCATTGATAACAGGTTACAACTGTTGACCAGGTGGCGCCCCTGTGGCGGGCAGTTTCTTGGAACAACAGCTCTTCTGGAAAAGTCCCGAGGAAGTTTCATAGGTTACAGAGATATGCGTGAGCTCGGGATGGGGTGCCTATGCATAGTCCTTTCCCAGTTACAGCCGAGAGGGTAAACGAGGGTTGCCCCCTCATTTTGCCACCTGCAGGTTGTATGGGGCTGAGAAATGTAATCAGAGATAAACAGGCCACGTTTCCATGAGTCAGAGATAACCCTGGGGCAGTTTGGAAAGTCTTTATACTAAAAAATACATTCTTACAGTTGCACAGAGTCGGACACGACTGAAGTGACTTAACAGCTCCACCCAAATAGAATCATGTCTGAGTCCCTAGAGAGCAGAGGACCTATAAATAATACAGTAAAGCCTGTTTTTACTAAAACCTCAGTTAAGATTTTATCTGCTGATGCACATTTGTGTAGTATCCACCTTTGTAAGTGTAACAATGATCTTCTAGAAACCAGGAAGGTTTTGTCATCTTGAGGACTCCAACACCTCAACCATTGTCAGCAGAAGGAAAATAAAAAACAAAGGAGAAATGACAGTAGGGTCTAGAAGATATGGCAGTATGCAGAGGAGGGTGGAACCTACTTCTCAATTGCCTTAAATTGTTCTTGGGCATAGGTAAGATATCCCTCAGGCCTCCCTAAATATCACTGGAATTTGGGGTTTGGAAAGAGCAAGGGAGTTGGGTAGGGTCCAAGCCAACAAAGATCACACATACAGTACCTCATCTGATCCACTCAGAGGCCTTGGACGCAAAGAGTATTCCCTTTTCCACAGATGACACCCTTTAAGGGAATGTCAGGATAATAAATACCAGGGTTTTATTGCTAAAACAGAAATTCTAAAAAAAAAAAAAAACCCTTGAAATGTATTTTTTTTTGTTCTTTTAACAAGTTTAAAAAGCTGATTGACACATTAATTACTTTTAGTACACTTAAGGGGACAAGTGATAAATACAAATTTGGGAAAAATACAGTTATCACAGAGAAAGAAATTAAATCACTCACAATTATGTCATCTAAAGCTGAACACTCACATTTTAGTATATATATTTTGACTCATTGTTAATATATGTAATACATAAATATATAAGCATTAAAATGAAAGAATGATAAATTTATTCACTGCTTTCTAACTTATTTTTCACTTTTGAAACACACAATAAACATGTTTCTATTCAAATGAGTGAAAACTCCTCTGCTGACAAAGAAAAGCTTGTTGATTTGGTCTGAATTCAAATAGATGCTGATAGTATTGAAAGTTTTGAAGCAACTGAATGAGTAAAATTACACCAAGAAAAGGCAAATAAACAGAAAACAAGACTGAAAAGTATTAACCTCAGAGAAAACCTCAGTATTCAAGGCAGAAGGAGAAATTCACCACGATGATGAGGGTGGCCCTGCCCCCATGCTAAGCAGCTTCAGTCGCATCCGACTCTTTATGACCCTGTGGACCATAGCCCTCCAGGCTCCTCTGTCCATTGGATTCTCCAGGCAAGAATACTGGAGTGGGTTACCACTTCCATCTCCAGGGGATCTTCCCAACTTAGGGATCGAACCTATGTCTCCTGTCTCCCACATTGGCAGGCGGGTTCTTTACCACTAGCGCCACCTGAGAAGCCCTCCAGGGTGGTCCTACTAAAGCTAGATGGACTATACTTAAACTTCAGGGCCCTGAGTTGAACTCTCTCGTCTCTTCCATAAACATTTCCGTATCATCTGCATCCCTATCACGTTATTTACAAGCCTAAAATCCTGGGAAAGCAGAGCCCAAGCCCCTCTAATATTGCCTTCAGGCTTCTGGCTTTCATTCCCTCCCAGAGCTTCCTCTCTATTCAGCACAGGGGCAAGATCCCTTCCTTTTGTGTCTTCCTCGCCACCCACACCAGGGAACATTTTCCTTGTTGAGATCCTCCCCGCCCCTCCCCCTCTTTGGACTCCATTACTTGTAGGGGACAAAAGACAAAAGAAAGGACTGAATGCTTGAGTCAAAGATCAGCACCGAGGACAGAGGTCCTACTATACGCCTTTCAAGATTCAGGTTTCTGTGGGTTCGAAATTTTGTTTTTCCCACCTGAGAGGACTAGTGCGCCATCCAGGAGGCCTCCAGACGGAGCTCCGTCCTCCCGCTTTCTTCTCTTCCCTCCACCCGTTTAAAACTCACCGATTTTTCCTTTACATAGACCCTTCTCCAGGCTTCTGAAGGCACAAAAGGGGAGGCTCCGTAGGGGAGCCTCAGATTGGGCTCTGTTCCCGCTGCCCCCACCCCGACTCCCACACTGTCCCTTGCATAGACTGCGCCTATCTTTGCTGTCTCGGCCGCCGTCGCATTCTCGCCGCCAGGCGCGCAAGGTGCTTGGTCCTGATCCGAAGACCCTCACACCTGATGGTTGGGGTCAGGGAAGCGGGAGGTGCCGTAGCAAAACCTCGGGGCGGATCTGCCCCTGCCGGGCCATTCCCGGCCTCTTCCAGCACTGTATTTCCTAACTTTGTCCCTCCTTATCCATAGCCATCCTCAACTTTTGGTACACCTCCTCTTAAATACTCCCAATGGTGGAAGAGGGGTGACTACTTAAAACAAAACTCATTCTCCGTGTGTCTTTGTTTCCTCCTCCTGTGATTCATTTCCGCACTCCTATGACCAAGATGTTTTGCACCAAAATGGGCGTGGGACATGGGAAGCAGAGGTTGAGTGGAAAACTTTTCAGCATATTCCCATACTTATGTACTCATAAGAAGAAAAGCTATGACCAACTTAGCATACAAAATGAGAGGCATTACTTTGCCAACAAAGGTCCCTCTAGTCAAAGCTATGGTTTTTCCAGTAGTCATGTATTGTTGTGAGAGTTGGACTACAAAGAAAGCTGAGCCAGGGAGAATTGATGCTTTTGAACTGTGGTGTTGGAGAAGATTCTTGAGAGTCCCTTGGACTGCAAGAAGATCCAACCAGTCAATCCTAAAGGAAATCAATCCTGAATATTTATTGGAAGGACTGATGCTGAAGCTGAAACTCCAATACTTTGTCTACCTGATGCGAAGAACTGACTCCTGGGAAAAAACCCTGATGCGGGGAAAGATTGATGGCTGAAGGAGAAGGGGACGACAGAGGATGAGCTGGTTGGATGGCATCACCGACTCAATGGACATGAGTTTGAGGAAGCTCTGGGAGTTGGGGATGGACAGGGAAGCCTGGCATGCTGCAGTCCATGGGGTCGCAAAGAGTCAGACACAACTGAGTGAACTGAACTGAAACTACTTGCCCCCAGCATCACCCCAAATAGACTTTGGGTAAGGAAGCTGTGACCAGAAAGCAGACTCTGATCCATTTGAGGATTTGGCCCTCAGTCCCCAGCCATCCTGGTGCCAGGGTTATCCCAGGCAGCTTCTGTCGGAACACAAACTTACAGTGTTCCTGGACCATTGATTCTCCACGACATCGCACCTCCCCACTCCACCACCTCGTCCCCGCACCTCGCATTCCTTGACCCAGAAGCTTTTCCTCCTCTGCCAAGAGGAATCACGACTCAGAGGATACAAGGGACAAGAAAAGAGAGATCTGGGCCCAGGTAGACTCCCGTCTAGTGACACTGTTGCAGGAAAGGGCACCCCTTCCAGGGCTTGAAAGTGGGCTCTGGTCTAACACTTGGAAATGAATTGAGCACCCCTTCTGGGGCCTGAAAATGGGCTCTGGTCTAACACTCGGTAATGAACTGAGCACCCCTTCCGGGCCTAAAAATGGGCTCTGGTCTAACACTCGGAAATGAATTGTCCAAGGAGACACACGTGCTGACAAAGCAAGAGATTTTATTGGAAAGGGTGCTGGGGTGGACAGCAGTAGCGTAAGGGAACCCAGGAGAACCGCTCTGTCACATGGCTGGCAGTCTCAGGTTTTATGGCGATGGGATTAGTCTCCAGATTGTCTTTAACCAATCATTCTGACTCGGAGTCCTTCCTGGTGGTGCAAGCCTTGTTCAGCCAAGATGGATGCCAGAGAGGATTCTGGGAGGTGGCTGGACATGTGGTGTCTCCTTTTGATCTTTCCCAAACTCTTTCAGTTGGTGGTGGCTTGTTAGTTCCATGTTCCTTACCAGGACCTCCTGACACAAAACAACACATGCAAATGGTTACTATGGTGCCTGGCCAGGGTGGGAGGTTTTAGTCAGTGTCCTTCCCCTAAAACACCAAATGGGTTCAGGTTCCTAATCCTCCTTCCCACTCAAACTGGGCAGCAGGAACCCTCAACCTCTGATCCTCCTGTCACCCTGGATCTGGAATGTCTGTTTCTTCACCTCAGCACTTCAAGAAGCCAGATGTACTATTTGGCTTTCTCCAATAATGGGCCAGGGGGCACTTCCCAGGTGGCACTAGTGGTAAAGAACCCACCCACCAATGTAAGCAGACAAGGGTGGGTTAAGAAAAGAGGGTTTGATCCCTCAGTAGGGAAGATCCCCTGCATGAAGGCATGGCAACCCACTCCCATATTCTTGACTGGAGAATCCCAGAGGAGCTTGGCGGACTACAGCCTATAGGGACGCAAAGAATCAGACACGACTGAAGTGGCTTAGCATACAAGCATAGGGGAGAGGCCACTGAAAATTCTTGTCAGATTAGCCCTTTCCCTTGTTCTAACCTCTCCTCAACCTGCTCCTTCTCAGAACCTCCTCTCTTGGTATTCTTTTCCCCTGAAGCCCTTACCTGCACCTGCTGCTGCTGTTGCTAAGTCACGTCAGTCGTGTCCGACTCTGTGTGACCCCATAGATAGCAGCCCACCAGGCTCCCCCGTCCCTGGGATTCTCCAGGCAAGAACACTGGAGTGGGGTGCCACTGCCTTCTCCAATGCATGAAATTGAAAAGGGAAAGTGAAGTTGCCCAGTTGTGCCAACTCTTAGCGACCCCATGGACTGCAGCCTACCAGGCTCCTCGTTCATGGGATTTTCCAGGCAAGAGTACTGGAGTGGGGTGCCATTGCCTTCTCCATTACCTGCACCTAAATATTTCACCAAAGCATTTAAAATTAAGCTATGAATCAGGCAAGAGTCCTGGAAGTGGAAAGTGGAACATTATCCTTCTTTTGTGTATGTTCACATTAAACTTTTTTATTTTTAGGTGCTTTGTTTTTACATTTCAGAAATACAGTACTGACATTTGTAGGGGGGGAAGAATATGGGTATTTATCCTGAGATTTCTATTTTCGTTGTAGTGCTTTACTATTTGGCTAAATTAACATGTATCAAATAGAAAATATTTTCCATCAGCTACAAAAGAAAGAGCAATTTTTAAAAACATGCTAATTGTTCACAATGTTTAAGACACACTCTTTGGAGAGGAACGTAACACAATAAAAATAAGATTTTCTACTAAATAGGAAATTCTTCATAACTTGGTCATGTTTATCATTTAAAGAATGCATCTGGTGATACTTCCCAAATAGTTTTTAAAAATCGGGTGAGTTTGTTTGAAATTTTTAAACCTAAATTTTTCTAAAAGAAATCCACATTTTAGATGTTCAGCAAATTAATCCATGTAGAGCCTAGTAAATGTCTTATTTTTGTCTTGTTTTAGAAAAATGATCTCTCTCTTCCACTTTGAAGTGTTTTAATCTTTATAAATGTGAGTGAGTTCAGTTGTGTTCTGTTAGAAGGATGCAGCCTGCTAGGCCTCTCACTCTGGCCTCTTTACCTCCAGGAAACCCAGGAGAAGTCTAGCCTTGCAGAAGGGCTGCTGCCTGCCAGTCCATCCCCGCCTAGATGGCTCTTCAGCCAGACTTCCAAAGAGCTCTCACCCACTAACCATATTAATTAACTTAGATCAGGTGTTCTCAACAAGGGAAGTCTGTGGACCACCTGAAATTCTATGAAAAATTGTACAAGTTTGGGCCAGTGGGGTACATGCACTTTTGTGGGAAGACAGTTTGTACCTTAGGTACTGAGAAAGCCTATACATTAGCAGGGCAACAAGATGGGGAAACTGAAGCTGTGAAGTAGAGACAAGACAAAGGAGGAGAAGGAGATATGAGGGGAAGGGAGAAAAGACTAAGTCCAAAGCTGAGCCAAGTTAATAGCAAAACACTACAGTGCTCAGGTTCTGGCTCCCAGAGTTCCATTCAAAACTGGCTGTCAATTCTCAGATCCCTTAGGATCCTACTCTTCTCTCACTTCAGTTCAGTCACTCAGTCGTGTTCAACTCTTTATGACCCCATGGACTGCAGCACACCAGGCTTCCCTGTCCATCACCAACTCCCAGAGCTGCTTCAAACTCATGTCCATCAAGTTGGTGATGCCATCCAACCATCTCATCCTCTGTTGTCCCCTTCTTCTCCTGTCTTCAATCTTTCCCAGCATCAGGGTCTTTGCCAATGAGTCAGTTCTTCGCATCAGGTGGCCAAAGTATTGGAGTTTCAGCTTCAGCATCAGTCCTTCCAATGAATATTCAGGGTTGATTTCTTTTAGGACTGACTGGTTTGATCTTGCAAATCCAAGGGGCTCCCAAGAGTCTTCTCCAACATCAGAGTTCAAAACCATCAATTTTTCAGCACTCAGATTTCTTTACAGTCCACCTCTCACATCTATACATGATTACTAGAAAAACCATAGCTTTGACTAGATGGACCTTTGTTGGCAGAGTAATGTCTCTGCTTTTTGTATGCTGTCTAGGTTGGGCATAGCTTTTTTCCGAAGGAGCAAGCATCTTTTAATTTTATGGCTGCAGTCACTATCTGCAGTCCTTCTGGAGCCCAAGAAAATAAAGTCTGTCAGTGTTTCCATTGTTTCACCATCTATTTGCCATAAGTGATGGGACCGTATGCCATGATCTTTATTTTTTGAATGTTGAGTTTTAAGCCAACTTTTTCACTCTCCTCTTTCACTTTCATCAAAAGGCTCTTTAGTTCCTTCTCACTTTCTGCCATAAGGGTGGTGTCATCTGCATATTTAAGGTTATTGAGATTTCTCCTGGCAATCTTGATTCCAGCTTGTCCTTCATACANTGAATGTTGAGTTTTAAGCCAACTTTTTCACTCTCCTCTTTCACTTTCATCAAAAGGCTCTTTAGTTCCTTCTCACTTTCTGCCATAAGGGTGGTGTCATCTGCATATTTAAGGTTATTGAGATTTCTCCTGGCAATCTTGATTCCAGCTTGTCCTTCATACAGCCCAGCATTTTGCATGATGTACCCTGCATATAAGTTAAATAACCAGGATGACAATATACAACCTTGATGTACTCCTTTCCCAATTTGGAACCAGTCGGTTGTTCCATGTCCAGTTCTAACTGTTGCTTCTTGACCTCTGTACAGATTTCTCAGGAGGCAGATCAGGTGGTCTGGTATTTCCATCTCTTTAAGAATGTTCCACAGTTTGTTGTGATCCACACAGTCAAATGTTTCTGCATAGTCAATAAAGCAGAAGTAAATGTTTTTCTGGAACTCTCTTGCTTTTTTGATAATCCAGTAGATGTTGGCAATTTGATCTCTGGTTCCTCTGAGTTTTCTAAATCAAGCTTGAACATCAGGAAGTTCTCGGTTCACGTATTGCTGAAGCCTGGCTTGGAGAATTTTGAGAATTACTTTACTAGCTTGTGAGATGAGTGCAATTGTGTGGTAGTTTGAGTAGTCTTTGGCTTGCCTTTCTTAGGGATTGGAATGAAAACTGACCTTTTCCAGTCCTGTGGCCACTGCTGAGTTTTGCAAATTTGCTGGCATACTGAGTGCAGCACTTTCACAGCATCATCTTTTAGGATTGCAAGCAGCTGTACAAGACTGAAGCAACTGAGCACAAGTGAGCACATAAATGACATATAACACTATATTAGTTTCAGGTGTAAAACATGGTGATTCAATATATGTATATATGGCAAAGTGATCACCATGATAAATCTAGTTCACATTCATACACTATTTTGTAGTTTCAAAAACACTTGTGAATAGATGATATAGTTGGAAAAGCAGAATCCCCATCATTGAGGCCTTTCAGAGAAAGGGCTTATTGAAAGGGTGGACTGCCAGGTCAATAGGAGCTCAGAGAAGGCAAAGGCCAGGTAGTCCAAAATAGTCAGAGGAAGCCTCATGGAAGTAAAAGACCTTGACCTAGGTCTCACAGGGTGGGCAGGACCTAGATGGAGGGTGGGAAGGGAAGAGACCAGTCTGACTGTATCCTGACCCCATGTCCTTACCATTACCCTGACCTGTTTTAAGCTTCCTTGCTGGGTCAGGTTCATTGTTTCTCTTTCTGGGTATTTATGTCTATTGACAGTGGCTACTGTCTGAAAGCAGGTTCAGTGAAAGCAATTTTTGACAAGCTCTACACTACCCCCAACGACTTTCTCACTTATTTCCAGGTTATAGACTCTGAATTGGTCAACCTTTCTGGATAGTTCTTGAAAGTGAAAGTGTTAGTCGCTCAGTCGTGTCCAACTCTTTGTGATCCCATGAACAGTAGTCTACCAGGCTCCTCTGTCCATGAAATTCTCCAGGCAACAATACTGGAATGGGTAGTCATTTGCTTCTCCAGGGGATCTTCCCAACCCAGGAATCAACCCAGATCTCAAGCACTGCAAACAGATTCTTTAAGGTTTCAGCCTCCAGGGAAGTCCTTTAGTTCTTCAGTTCACTTCAATCACTCAGTCATGTCTGACTCTTTGTGACCCCATAAATCACAGCACGCCAGGCCTCCCTGTCCATCACCAACTCCCACAGTTC
>SJYA01003373.1:23729-48739 GCA_006410615.1 Neotragus moschatus
AACAGGATATAACCTGTAAAAATGTTACTAAGTAATATGTGAATATCATATTTTTGAAAGGGAAGGGTACATTTGTGTATTCCATATATACACAGAAGAATATGTGAAGGATGAAAGACAAAAGCTATAGTCAGTGGTAGGATTATGAGTGCTTTTTTAATTCAGCTTGTTTGTAGTTTTCCTTATTCCTAGAATGTACACACTTTATTGTTAAAAATAATAAAAGTTTTATAACAAAAAAAGAGTAACCAACAGTAGTTAGTATATTTCTAAAGGCATTGAGACACAATATTTATTAGCACAATTTTAGAAGTAAATATGAACTCCAAATTACCACCAGCCCTCTTAGCTAAAAAAATTAATTTTATATCTTTTCTCATTTGCAGTATAGAGATAATAATGATCTTTCGGGGATCTCATGAGGACCAAATAAGGTACCGACTGTGAGCTATATTTGATAGGCTTTTATTTCCATATGCCCATGTGGGATGCCAAAGCCTTAAGAGATTTGTGTTAGGTATTTTGGAGGGAGAAGGTTAGTTCTCACCTGCACTTAAGAAAAAAATCCAGACAGCTGTTAGGTAGGTGCCACCTTTGTTCTCTCCTCCTGTGCCTGCCCAACCTTCTATGCCCCTCCCCTTGATACTACCACATGTACTGGACAGTTCTGCCCCTTCATCCAGATTCTGTACCTCTCAGCCCCCTAACACTGCTGATGTGCTAGAAATCTCAAATAGTGAAGCCCAACATATTTCTTTGGAACCCTCTTGATTCTCCAGTCTGAGATCTACAGAAGTGGGGAAAATGCCCATCTCTTGATTTAGATAGACGTTTATGCAGGGCCACATGGGCTGTGATATCTTACTGATACCTTGGCAACTTTGGGGTTTTAATCAAAGAACCCCTCTTCCCTATAGGACTCAGACACAATGGGTCTGTTTAGGGTTGGGACCAGAAAATAAGTCTGAATAACAGACATTATGCTTTAGTCAGGGTTGCTTCTGAGTCTAAAGGTTGGTTTATCTTCCTGAGTCTCATTTCCTTAGGGTGAGTGATCTCTCCCCAAAAGACTGGTGGCAGGTCTCCTCACCAACTCAAAAGATACCCTTAGACTTGTGTAAGTTTTAAAGGGAGGTTCAAGTCAGATTTGGGGATATTCCCATTCTTTATTGGAAATGTATGAAAGTGCTGTGTAAGACTTACTGTGTATTTATATCTGCATCCAGATTTTCGTAACTATATGTGTATCTGTGGATCACAGTTGTACCAACAGTGTATTATTTTTCCTCTATGATGCTCTTTTTGGGGGCAGTTAATCACTTCAGACCATTCTTCAAGGTTATGGCAGCTTGATGGATGCAGGTGAAGGTCCAGGAACTCACTTGCCAGCATTATAAGGCTGGTTGAATCCAGCCCCTTGGCACTGAAGAGTGGCACTGTGGCAGGACATGGAAGGACTCCCCCAAGGCACACCCCCTCCAAAATGATCTGACATTGGTTTCTCTGCTCCAGCCTGCAGCAGGCACCAACTCTCCTAGGCTGAGGGCCAGGCTGTCCTGGACATGCATACCTGGAGGACCACTGTCCCATTGCAGGTCAGAGCACTAGACTTCCTTTATTCCTTTTTTTTCCTCACAAAAGGGCTTGATGGGAACTTTTTAAAGGAAAAATGTAAGATTTCAAAAGTCAGTAACTAAAAACATTGGTTGTGATAGTCTTTGTCCCAGCAATGACTACTCTGGAGGTAATCAGATAACTTGGGATTAAGGTAGAAGGGCCTACTGGAGATGATTTCAGATAATACACAAATATTTTAAGTTGTAATATCCATGTATTTGGGGCTTTCCAGGTGGCGTTAGTGATAAAGAACCTGCTTGCCAATGCAGAAGATATAAGAGATGTGGGTTCAATTCCTGGGTTGGGAAGATCCTGGAGGAGAGAATAGCAACCCAGCCCAGTATTCTTGCCTGGAGAATACTATGGACAGAGGAGCCTGGTGTGCTGGAGCCCATGGGGTCACAAAGAGTCAGATACTACTGAAGCAACTTAGCATGCATACACATATTCATATATTAATTTGAATGTATATTAATAACTCGTTAAGGCAAATGATGATAGTTTAGATTAAGGCAGTGCTATAAAGTTTCCTTTTCAAAAAAGTACCCAAATTTCCTTTTCAAAAAAATTCATATTAAATAAGTGAGTCAGTTTGAAGACAAACATGAAGTAGAATCCTGTGTGAACTGCAAAGATGGTACATAGATATGGCAAAAGTTATCCTAGTGGGAAATGCTGTTATCACTCTTTTGCAACCCCATGAACTGTAACCCTCCAGGCTCCTGTCCATGGAATTCTCCAGGCAAGAATACTGGAGTGGATAGCCATTCCCTTCTCCAGGAGATCTTCCCAACCCAGGAATTGAACCCAGGTCTCCTGCATTGGCAGGTGGATTCTTTACCACTGAGCCACCTGGGAAGACAGGAAATATTGCCCCGATATAATTGATTTAGAGAATAATATCTGGAAACACTTGTCAAGAGAGGTGCAATCTGAGATTTTACCCTATCTTCAAATTAACAAGTTAATATTAACCTGCTACTGTTTAACCTACTTTCGCTATGGCAAATGGCACTAGAGTCCCAGTTCTAAGGACATTATTGCCCATGGTAAAAGCAGTAGCCTTGGCTTCATTTTGGTTTGTATCAGTTCCCCATGATCAAGTCCCATGAGCTGACACAGCCCGTCATGGATGATGGCACATGCAATACATCGTGTTCTCGGAAAGATGTCCATCATTTGGAGAATTCACCGCTTTCATAGTAAGCAAAAACAAGCCTGCTGTGTCCACAGAAAGCGAAAGACGTTACCTCCCACCTCAACTTTGCTTGCTGCAAATAAACGCTGAGAAATGGCCTGCCTGCGTAGAGTGGTCAGGGCCTTAAGAACAGACAAGGATGCTCAGGACTCAAGGCAGATTGCCTCTCCCAGTAACACTTTTATCTGCAACAAATCTTAATGTGAATGGTAAGCCTTTCCTAACATCACAGATTTTGATTTATAATTCCAAGTTAAAGCAGATAATGCATTATAATACTGTTTACTATAAACAGGAAACTTGTAATTCTAATTTTTACCTAAATACATAGGACTTTGAATGAATACTAATTAAGTGAATGAAAAGAACATCACCTAAGAAACTACAAGTAAATAATCTATGAGGAACTTTGAAGTTACAGTAAGACATAGCTACTGTGACACACAAAATTAAAGAAATAGAGAAGCAAAAACCATGGATTTATCAAGATACTAATGACAGGAAAAATATTCTGCAAAATTTTTCACTGAGAAATTGACAGGAGTGTGTGTGTGTGTTTGTAAGTCAGCCCCAGATCCTTTACATATATTCTACTTACTGCCTCTATAAAAGGAAAGGCCAAAAGCTAGGAGGAGAGCTGGTCTGTTCCCTCTATAGGAAAGTTTTGAGGGAGGGGGAAACCTTTTGCACATAATGGTATCCAAAATCAATCATTTGATATTTTGACACCAGTGTTTTTTGCAAGAGCTTCAGAAAAAAACAGCTGCATCATTTGCTAGATAATTTACTTGAGTATGGGACATCTTTTCATGTACTATTGGTCATTCAAACATCTTACTTTGAGAAATTCCATTCAAATATTTTGCTTAAACACCCCCTTAATATTTTCAGTACACTATAGGTAAAGAATCCATTTGCAAGGATGAGGTAGCTTCATATGTACAACATGTTCACCATGCATTATTACAAGAAAAATAAAGGACAGAAGGTTAAGTATAATATATACAGGTGGCGCTAGTGGTAAAGAACCTGCTTGCCAGTGCAGGAGATGTAAGAGACGCAGGTTCGATCCCTGGGTCAGGAAGATCCCCTAGAGAAGGAAATGGCAGCCCATTCCAGTCTTCTTGCCTAGAGAATCTCTTGGACAGATGAGCTTGATAGGCTACAGCCAATGGTATCGCAAAGAGTCAGACACGATTGAAGCAACTTAGCACAGCACACACATACATACACATACCCACAAATACCAACATAAAGCCTTTCAGCTCACTAAAAGGAGGGATTGTGTCTTTCAAAGTGATGTCTTGATACCTCATCAGACCTCTTGCTATCTAATTGTTTAAGGAATAATTACTTTTAAAAAATTTCTCCTAATAGATCATTCTATTATCTTTGCATTGTAACATGTATCCTTGCATGTCAAAATAGTTTCTTGTACTTACACAAAGTCCTTCCCTTTCGTGAATTCTGAATCCTTTTCCAGATGTTATGCTATTAACCTACTATTTAACAGAAAAGGAAGCAAGGCTTAAAGAGATTATGTGTCTCAGCCAAGGTCACCCAGCTATTAAATGGAACACCTGCCTAAGGTCAAAGCCCTCACTCCTAATCTCTACTCTGCAACAGCTGGTATTTAATAAATACTAACAACAACAACAGCAATACTGCTAAATGGATTCCCAACATTTCCTTAAAGCTCCTACTCATTATCCCAGAATAGATGTTACTTCTTTTAAAACAGTTTTATTGAGATATAATTCACCCACCTTAAGTGTACAAGTCAATAGTTTTTAGTGTACATTTTCACATCAAAGAGGAATACCATACCTTAGCAATGATCCTGCCCTCACGTCTCTATCCCTTCAGCCCTAAGTAAACATTAATCTACTTTCTGTCTCTATAGATTTCCTTTTCCTGGACATTTCATAAAAATGGACTCATAAAATGTGGTCTTTTGTTATTGGCTTTTTTTACTTAGCATATGTTTTCAAGGTTAATCCACTGTGTACCATGTATTAATTTCCCTTTATGGCTGAACAATATTCTGTTGTATGGATATGAACATTTTGTTTATCCGTTAGTCCATGGATGGATATTTGGGCTGTTTTCATCTTTTGCTTATTATGGACAATGTTGCTAGGTAGATTTATGTGCAAGTTTTGTGAGGACATAATGTTCTTATTTCTCTAGGGTAGATATCTAGCAGTTGAAGTGCTGTGTCATACAGTAACTCTATGCTTCACTGTTTCAGGGACTGCCATACTATTTTCTAAACTGGCTGACCATTTTACCTTCAGTGTGCATACTGCTGTTTACTTATCAGCAGTGTGTAAGGGTTCCAGTTTTCCCATATCTTTGGCAACACTTTATTTTCTGACTTTTTGGCTGTAGCCATTTTAGCAGAGGTGAGTGATATCTTATTGTGGTTTGGATTTACATTTCTCTGGTGGTTAATGATATTGAGGATCTCTCCATGAGCTTATTGGCCACTAGTATATATTACTAGGAGAAATGTCTATTCAAACCCTTTGCCCATTTTTAATTGGGATATTTGCCTTTTTATTATTGAGTTGTAAGAGTTTTTATATACTCTGAATACAAATCCCTTGGATACCTGATTTGTACATATCTTTTCCCATTCTGTGGGTTATCTTTTTACTTTCCTGATGGTATACTTTTTAGAAAATTATTTATTTTATTTATTTAGACTTGGCTGAGCTGGCTCTTTGGTGCTTTGTGTGGACTCTATCTGGTGGTGGTCAGTGAGGGCCCCTCTCGGTTGCAGTGCACAGACTTCTCATTGCAGTGGCTTCTCTTGTTTTGGAGCACAGGCGCTACGTGCACGGACTTCAGTAGTTGCAGGAAGTAGGCTCAGAAGTGTGGCTTGCGGGCTCTAGAGCATGGCCTCAGTTGTCCTGGTGCCAGGCCTAGTTGCTCTGAGGCATGTAGAATCTTCCCAGAGGAGGGGTTGAACCTATGTCCCCTGATTGGCAGGCAGATTCTTATCCTCTGTACCACCAGGGAAGTCCTGATGGTATACTTTGATGCCTTCCAAATTTTAGTTTTGATGAAGTTTAATATATATTTTTTATTTTTCTGCTCATTCTTTTGGTGTCAAGTTTGTGAAGATTTGTCCCTACATTTTTTTCCCTTAAGAGTTGTATCATTTTAAATCTTATATTTAGGTCTCTGATCTATTTCTAGTTAATTTTTTGTATATGGTATGAGATAAGGGTCTCATTTCGTTAGTTTGCAAGTGGCTGTCTAGTTGATCCAGGAGTATTTGTGAAAGGACTGTTTTTTCCCCTTGAATGGTCTTGGCATCCTTGTCAAAAATCAGCTGAAACATAATTTTATTTCTGGACTCTCAATTCAGGCCTATTGACCTATATGTCTAGCATGTGACAGGGTCACACTGTTTTGATTACCATTGCTTTGAAGCAATTCTGAAACCAGGAAACATAAGCCCTCATATTTTATTCATTTCCAAGGTTGTTTTGGCTATTTAGGGTCCCTTGCAATGCATATGAATTTTAGAATAAGCTTGTCAATTTCTACAAAGAAATCAGCTGAGATTATGAAAGGGATTGCATTGAATCTATAGATCAATTTGGGAAGCATTACCATTTTAACACTATTAAAATTTTCAATTCGTGAACATGGGATTTTTTTTCCCCATTTAATTGCATCTTCTTTAATTTCTTAATGGCATCATTTAATTTTCTTCTTTAATTTCAATAATAGTTTGCAGTTTTCAGAGTATCAATTTTATGCTTCCCTTATTAAATGTATTTCTAAATATCTCAGTCTTTTTGATACTATTATAAGTAGAATTGTTTTCTTAATTTTCTTGTTCCAATTGTTCATTGTAAGTGTATAAAAATGTTTGTATTGAAATATCTTTGTATACTCATCTTATATCTTGCAACCTTGCTGAAGTTGTTTTGTTAGTTTATCAGTGGATTCCATAACACTTTCTATACATAAGATTATGTCATCTGTAAATATAGTTCTAATTCTTATTTTTCAATCTGGATGCCTTTTATTTCTTTTTCTTGCCTAACTGTCTTGGCTAGAACCTCCAGTTGTAATGTTGGATAGAAATGGTGAGAGCACATATCTTTGTTTTTGCTCCTAATAGTAGGGAGAAGATATTCATTGTTTTAACATTAAGTATAATATCAGCGGGGGGCTTCCCTGGTAGCTCCACCTGCAATGCAGGAGACCCCGGTTCAATACCTGGGTCAGAAAGATCCCCTGGAGAAGGGATAGGCTACTCACTTCAGTATTCTTGGACTTCCCTGGTGGCTCAGATGGTAAAGAATCTGCCTGCAGCGTGGGAGACCTGAGTTCAATCCCTGGGTTAGGAAGATACCCCGGAGGAAGGCATGGCAACCTACTCCAGTATTCTTGCCTGGAGAATCCCCATGGACAGAGGAGCCTGGCAGGCTACAGTCCACACAATTGCAGAATCAGACACGACTGAGAGGCTAGGCACAGCACTGCACGTAATGTCCATGGAGGGTTTTTGTAATAACTTTCATTATGCTTAGGGAATTCCTGGTTTGGGGATGTTAAATTAAGCTTGCATTTTGGGATAAATCTCTTTTGGTCATAATGTATAATTGTTTTTTTATGTTTCTAGATTTGTTTTCCTAGTATCTTATTGGAGGATTTTTGATCCATATTCATAAGCAATACTGGTTTGTAGTTTTTTCTTGTCATATCTTTGGATTTTGTATCAGGGTAATACTGGTCTCAAAAAATAAGAGGAGAAGTGTTTCCTTTTCTTTCTTTTTTTTTTGAAGAATTTATGAAGGAAGAAGTATTTGATAGAATTCAGCAGTGAAGCCATGTGGCCTAGAATTTTATTCGTGGGTAGTTTAAAAAATGTATTACTAATTCAATCTCATTTGTTATAGGTCTATTCAGATGGTTTATTTATTCTTGAGGTAGTTTTGGTAGTTTGTGTTTTCCTAGGAATTTGTCCATTTCTTCTATTATCTAATATAAGGGCATGTAATATTTCATACTGTTCATTTATAATCTTTTTTCATATCTATAAGGTCAGTAATACCAGCCCCTCTTTCATTTCCGATTCTAGTAACTTGACACACATTTCTCTTTCCCTCTCACCCTCTCTCTCATCAATCTACCTGAAGATTTGTCAGCATTGTTGATCTTTTCAAATAATCTGCTTTGGTTTCACTAATTTTCTCTATTCTCTTTCTATTTTCCATTACATTAATTTCTGCTCTAATTATCATTATTTCCTTCCTTCTGCTTGCTTTATGCTTAGTTTGCTCTTCTTTCCCAGTATCTTAAGGTGGAAAGTTAGGATGTTGATTTGAGATCTTTCTTCTGTTTTATATACAGGCTTAAAGCTGTATATTTCCCTTTATGCAAGTTTAGCTCTATCCCATCATTTTGAGTACATTATGTTTCTAAATACCAAAGTTCCACCCCAAAGTTCACTATGTTTCACTTTTCTTTAATTTCAAAGTATTTTCTGATATCCATTTTGATTTATTCTTTGATGCATTGGCTACTTAGGAGTGTTTCGCTTAATTTCCAGATATTTGTGAATTTCCCAATTTTTTTCTGTTGTTGATATGAACCTTTATTGCAGTGTGGTCAGAGAACATATCTTGCATAACTAAGTTCTAATCCTTTAAATTTATTGAGGGTTGTTTTATGGCCTATCACATGGTCTACCATGAAGAATGTTCAATGTGCACTTGAGTAAAATATGTATTCTGCTGTTGTTGGGTGGCATATTCTATACGTCTGTTAGGTCTAGTTGGTGCATGGTGTTCTCACATCTTCTATTTCCTGGTTGATCTTCTGCCCAGTTGATCTATTTATTATGAAAAGTGGGCTATTAAAGTCTCTAAATATTACTATTGAATTATCTATTTCTCCCTTTTTTATTGTCAGTTTTTGCTTCATATATTTTGGTGCTCTGTCATTAGGGGCATATATATTTATAATTGTCATGTATTACTTATCATTAAATTCCCTCTTGCTTCCAGTTTTTGGTTTGGCATGGAAAAAACTTAGAAGTAGTTACTCCATTGTAACAATAAGTAAAAAGTTGAATAAGCCGAAAATCAAGAACTCTTCTTAGATCCATTAAATGATTGAAGTCACAAAGCAAATCCCTGCTCCAGACAGGTGACAGACAGGCAGATCCAGAGAATCTCAATTTGCTAGAGTAAAACCTATAAACAGAAACTTACCCAGGAACCAATACTGATATAGAAAAACCTAAACTATAGTTTACGAATTGCTAGAAGCTCAATGTGGGCAAGTCTGAGACTTAAAACTCCAGAGAGGCCCAATTTAAGGGGTGCTCTCACACTTTCATGAGTTACTTTTTAGAGACTTATGAGGTTCTCACAGTGAATATTAGAGAAAACCTCTTTGTCCTTCTGGAAGGGGAATGGAAAAGTAGGCATGTTTAAGCGTACCCAGAGTGTTCTATTCTTATTTTTTACTATTTTTTTACCAGAGCCTAATCAGAGTTTTATCAGAGCCTAACTGACCTAGAGGAAGGACAATGTCCAATCCCAATGCCTCTCTCATCATCCTGTCCCAACTAAATGAGTGAGGTGAGGGGCTGAAAAGCACTTGTAAAGGCCATAGTCCTGTCCATATACAGTTGTTAGGCTCCTATTATTGCCAGTTGATTAATCTACTATTTTTTAACAGTGTTCTTGGGCATCAATTGTTCTGCAACCTAATTCAATCAAATTTGGGCTCCCTTGCAGGAAAAGTTCCAAAGGTCAGTGTTTAATATTTGTTCCAAACAAGGAAGGAGAACTTCCCACAGCCATCTTCTTACCTGCTTTTTTTTTTTTTTTTTAATATTTATTTAT
The DNA here is from genome assembly GCA_006410615.1 of Neotragus moschatus. Taxonomy (NCBI): domain Eukaryota; kingdom Metazoa; phylum Chordata; class Mammalia; order Artiodactyla; family Bovidae; genus Neotragus; species Neotragus moschatus. The sequence goes on from SJYA01003373.1 coordinate 33,423, forward strand.
TTATTTATTTGTCTGTGTCAGGTCTTAGTTGTGGCACTTGGAATCCTCACTGTGTCATGTGAGATCTTTCATTGAGATGCACGGACTCTCTAGCTGTGGCACACTGGCTTAGTTACTCCAAGGCATGTGGAATCTTAGTTCCCCAACCAGAAACCAAACCAATGTTCCCCATATTGCAAGGCGGATTCTTAATCCCTAGACTACCAGGGAAGTCCCCTTACCCGACTTTTTAAAACAATCTAGCCAGCTTACTGCTAATTGGTATCTTCACCAAACCCCTGAAACACTTCCCAATTGCCTCTACAACTACCATTCTGTTTCTAGAGCAACTTTGGCTTGAATGCCTCCATGCTTTGTTGCAAATAAAGTAAGTTCCATTGGGAAAATTTTAGCATCTTTATGATTCATGACTTTCTTCTCTCCCCAGGCAACATCTCTGATCTAGGGCTCTGGATCTGGGGGTGGGGACAATGGCACTCTTATCTTTGAATGACACCTGTGCTTTAGCACCTGATGTCTTAAAGTAGGCAGAAAGGAAACAACAGCCTGATGTTCTCCATAGTGTGGAACCATACCTTACAGCCAAACCAAGAGTGACAAGGACCCTAGTATTCTCAGTGGTACCACACCCACAGCACTATTTCCATTCTGTTAGTGACGGCTGGTTGGAAGGAAAGAGCCCCCACCTCTCAATTGCACTCACCTGGAGCCTAACCTCACAATCTCAGTAGTGGGGCAGGATAAGAAATACTGATACACTTCTCTTCCGAGGAAGAAATCGCTATGGCTGTGAGCTGCAGGAAGAGGATATCCTGTGTTCTTGGCTGATAGTCAGGAGTGCAATTTTGCTTCCTTGACATGGGAGTGAGGAAAAAGGGAGAGGTCTAGGTTCAAATACCACAGACTCGTATTTCTTGTGAAGTTTTTATAGATTTTCTTGAATAGTTTTCCACTTAATGGTTTCCCTTAAAACCTTTCTAGAGCCTTTAAATTGTTTTGCTCTTTTTTTTATGAATTTCACTAGTTTCACAGGAAAGCAGATCCACAGAGATCCTCACATTGTCATAGCAGAAATTGACCTCCTAGACATTTCTTCTTCCTGGAAGACTTCACTGGCAACTGGGTTAGGTCCTATTACTCAGTGCTGTCCCCTTCAGTACTTACCACACTCTCCTTGTTTCCTCCCACTAACCTATGTGCTATATAACAATATGAAGGCTGCATCTGTCTTACTGCTTTTTGTATCTCTAGGGCCTGGAACATAGTAGATGCTTAATAAAGTATGATTGAATGAAAAGTATATTTCTGATATTTTGATTAAGTAGAAAGAACTATGTCCTGGAAATCAGAAATGTAAATACAGTACTGAGATTAAGATGTGGAATGGGCAGGCAGTGCCTGGCACAGAAAAGGGCTCAAGCAATAGATGGATAAAAGAATGAGAAATAGATTTGAGGCTTTTAAAAATTATTTATTTAATTTATTATGTTTCGGCTGCGTTGAGTCTTTGTTGCTGCACGTGGGCTTTCTCTAGCTGCAGAGAGCAGGGGCTACTTTTCATTGTGGTGCGTGGGTTTCTCATGACAGTGGCTTCTCTTACTGCAGAGCGCAGGCTCTACGTGCATAAGCCTCAGTAGTTGCAGCATGCAGGTTCAGTAGTTGTGGTACATGGGCTTAACTGCTCCACGGTGTGCGAAATCTTCCTGGATCAGGGATCAAACCTGTGTCCCCAGCACTGGCTGGCAGACTCTCAACTACTGCACTACCAAGGAAGTCCGGGACTTATTAATAAATGAAACTGAGTAGAGGGCAAGAGCATGGAGTTAAGAACTAAACTGTATGTGTTTGAATTCCCGCTCTACCACTTCTTATCTGTTGCATAGCCTTGCTGTTCTACGATACTCTTATTTGTAAAATAGGGGATGATATTAGCACCTACCTCATAGAATTTGGGGGAGGATAAAATGCAATAATGAATATATATACAATACTGTTTGATGTATACCAGCATTTATATAAGTGCTCTTTTATTTCATTTTCATCACTATGTATTTTTAAGGAAACTAGGATAATTCTGTATATACTATTTCATAGCTTGAATTTAAAAGAAAAATAATTAATGATTTTTCCCTTCTACTTACAAAAAGAATACCTTGTCCTCTGAGATAATTTAGAAGATAGAGGTAATCACTACTTAATGTCCAGCATTAGAAAAACATTTTAAATCTCAAATATGAGGACAAGTAAAATAAATGGGAGGGGATGAGGGAGGAGTGGGAGTGGAGGAGGGGGTCATCAAGTCACCAGGCGTAAGTCTCTAAGTGTAAAATAGGGCTCAAGATACTGTCATGCTACAAATGCTTAAGTCTTAGATTCATGGTGGGAAAAGTAGCCCCTGCCTCAGGAACTGGGGCAGGGGTGTAACACGAAGAGGAGGAACGGAGGAAGGGAGGAGTGTGTGAGTGTGAAAGACAGAGTATGTGTTAGCTTACTGTTTAGTTATAGATAAACTTGGGGTTTCTCTTGTGGTTCAGTGGTAAAGAAACCACCTGCCAAGCAGGAGATGTGGGTTTGATCCCTGGATCAGGGAGATGCCCTAGAGAAAGAAACAGCAACCCACTCTGGTATTCTTGCCTGGGAAATCTTGTGGATCTCTAATAGACAGTGAGGTCCTGAATATTTGTTCATTTCACACTCAGATGTCTTAGCCTTATGGCTTTGTAATTATTTAATACAAGATCTTTTGAATGAAATATTGAATGGATTATCTTTCAAATGTTCCAAATTCTTAAAGTAACATCTTTAAAATTTTATCAGGTCTGTTCTCAGTTCTTCAAAATTTTTGGCATCAAAATTATAATGGCCATAGCTTATTGGGAAGCTAAAGTAGGCATAATTTCCTAGATTTTTTAATACCTGGCTTCAATTTGTTAATATGTGCTTACATTTAGGAAAAAAGAGAGAAGCACAATAAGACTGCAGCACTGAAGCACTGGGATGACCCATAGAGAACCATTCTAGGCAGGAACAGAGACATCCACACCCACAAAGCCCACCATGTGCCATACTATCTGCTTTCAACCCTTGCACTCACCTGTGAGAGTATAATGAGAGGAAACAGGACAATAACTACAGTCCAGCTGGGTACCTTTCCAGCCAAATATATCATGACAACATAATGATAACCCTGTATGGAGACAGCAAAAGAGACACAGATGTATAGATCAGTCTTTTGAACTCTGTGGGAGAGGGAGAGGGTGGGATGATTTGGGAGAACAGCATCGAAACATGTATAATATCATATATGAAATGAATCGCCAGTCCAGGTTCGATGCAGGATACAGGATGCTTGGGGCTGGTGCACTGGGATGACCCAGGGGGATGGGATGGGGAGGGAGGTGGGAGGGGGGTCCAGGATTGGGAACACGTATACATCCGTGGCGGATTCATGTTGATGTATGGCAAAACCAATACAGTACTGTAAAGTAATTAGCCTCCAATTAAAGTAAATAAATTCATATTAAAAAATTAAAACATTGATATCACTTTTGATTCAGAATCCTCCTCATCCCTCTAGGAGATCTATCTTTCTATCTAGAGTCTATGTATCTATCTATCAGTTATCGATTAAAAGGTCTATAGACTCACTATAAGTCTATAAGCTCACATGATTATGATTATGTAGCCTGGGAAGTCCCATGATGTGCTGTCTACAAGCTGGAGAGCCAAGAAAGCCTGTGGTGTACTTTAAAAGCCTGAGAGTTGGAGAGCGAACATGTAGGTGTCAGTCTGAATTAGAAGTCCTGAGAACCAGAAACACCAAAGGCAGGGAAAGATCAAAGTCCCGGCTCAAGCAATCAGGCAGAGTGAATTCGACCTGCTTTTCTGTTTTATTTAGGCCCTCAGTGGTGTTAGATGACGTCTACCTGCATTGGGGAAGGTCATCTGCTTTACTCAGTTTTCCAATTCAAATGCTAAACTTTTCCAGAAACACCCTCACAGACACACTCAGAAATATTATTCAGTCAGATATATGGGCATCCAATGGCCTGTTAGATACATAAAATTAACAATCACACCCTTTCCCCTGTGTTTACTCAAATGATTTGAGAGTTTGAAGAAGAGGGATATAAAGACAACTCTTTATGTGAATACCTAGGGAAGCTTAAGCTTGATTTCTAGAAAACCTGCCGCTAAGGACTTACATCCAAGCATCTCCCTTTCAAGTATTTCCTTAGAAGACTGGGCCATATCTTGTATGTGACTCTTACCTCATAACCCTCACATGGAATTCCTATAATTCACAGATCTCGTTGTCCTAGTCTGTATCAATTTCTGGTAAATCTGGATCTCAACAACTCCGCTCTTCCCAACTCTGGAAACTGTAAACATGATAGGATTTATTTTTCACGCTTATCCAGAATTGGGAACTTTGGTAGGGGATTGATCTTAGCCCTTTCTCTACCTGGCCACACCACAACATCATCTTTCAAAAATGTTCTTTCCAGGCTCCCATAGCATCTGCTGCTAAGTTGCTTCAGTCGTGTCTGACTCTGTGTGATCACATAGACAGCAGCCCACCAGGCTCTGCCGTCCCTGGGATTTTCCAGGCAAGGACACTGGAGTGGGTTGCCATTTCCTTCTCCAGTGCATGAAAGTGAAAATTGAAAGTGAAGTCACTCAGTTGTGTCCAACTCTTTGCGATCCAATGGACTGGAGCCTACCAGGCTCCTCCATCCATGGGATTTTCCAGGCAAGAGTACTGGAGGGGGGTGCCATTGCCTTCTCCACCCATAGCATCTGCTGCTGCTGCTGCTGCTGCTGCTGCTGCTAAGTCGCTTCAGTCGTGTCCGACTCTGTGTGATCCCATAGATGGCAGCCCACCCGGCTCCCCCATCCCTGGGATTCTCCAGGCAAGAACACTGGAGTGAGTTGCCATTTCTTTCTCCAATGCCCATAGCATCTAGGTAGCGCAAAATCCCAATGGTAATGCAGATATCCAGCAGAGGAATAAGTGAACCTTAACACATGATGCAAAGAATTGACTCACTGGAAAAGACCTGAGGCTGGGAAAGATTGAAGGCAGGAGAAGGGGCAACAGAAGATGAGATGGTTGGATGGCATCACTGACTCCATGGACATGAGTTTGAGCAAGCTCTGGGAATTGGTGATGGACAGGAAAGCCTGGTGTGCCACAGTCCATGGAGTTGCAAAGAGTTGGACACGACTGAGGGACTGAACTGAATATCTTGTAGATATCCCTAAACTTTATGTACTGTTCTTTTGGGGTCCCATCCCCTCGGCTTTGGTGAAGGAAACCAATCAAGTGGCTGGTTCCACTATAATTATGGGAGATAAGGAAGGGAATTAGCCTCTCTTCACAAATACTGTACTTCCCCAAACATAAACACAGGCTCCTCCTTCCCAGCACTATACTACACTTCTATTATTTTAGGGTAAAAGTCATCAAACCAGTTCACTCTCTGTCTTTCAGGGCACGTGAGTCCCACACTAAGACTCTTACAGCCTTCCAACTCAGTCTTAGAAATTAAAAATATTTTGTTCTCAACAGGTTGTTACCTACCTTCAACTCCTCAGAAAACACCAAGGACAAGAAAAGATCTCAATCAACACCTCACAACACTTTCAATGCACCTCACAGTATGCATTACAAGGACAAATTTCACCTATCTTTATTATTTTTATTTTTTTAATTGAAGGATAATTGTTTTACAGAAATTTTTTTCTGTCAAACATCAACATGAATCAGTCATAGTTCACCTATCTTTAAAATATCACTTCATTACAACCAACCTCCCATGTAGCATAACCTCTAATCTTGAAAAATACACAAATGCATGTTTTCATCCAAGAAAATTTGGTGGTTTCAAGCAAAAGACTAATCCAAGATGGATCAAAAAGAGAATAGAAAAGAATTGAGCCACTGAGAGAACCAACAATCTACTTTTCAAATTTCGTATTCAATGGTGACATGTGTGCTCACTCACTCAGTCATGTCTGACTCTTTGCGACCTCATAAACTGCAGCCCACCAGGCTCCTCTCTCCATGGGCTTCTCCAGGCAAGGATACTGGATTGGGTTGGATGCCCTCCTCCAGGGATCTTTGCGACCCGGGGGTTGAACCTACGAACCTGCATCTCTTACATCTCCTGCAGTGGCAGGCAGGCTCTTTACCACAAGCACCATCTGGAGAGGCCATTCAATGGTTATGTCATAGCAATCTGTCTACTTTCAGGGGATTCTTTCTGGGTAATTCCTAATTTTCATAAAAGTTTTTCTATATTGCTCTAAATATAGTCCCCTGAATGAAAAGCAACCTATTAGCCTCAGTATGCATGCTGCATGCCAAGTCGTTTCAATTGTGTCCAACTCCTTGTGACGCTATGGACTGTAGCCCACCAGGCTCCTCCGTACATGAGATTCTCCAGGCAAGAATACTGGAGTGGGTTGCCATTTCCTTCTCTAGGGGATCTTCCCCACCCAGGGATTGTTTCTTATGTTTCCTGCCTTAGCTGGCAGATTCTTTACCACTAGTGCCACCTGGGAAGCCTCATTAACCTCAATAGTGGATATATCAGTCAACAAATACTCACCAATCACCTACTTGGTACAAAGAATTCTATAAGTCACTGACTTTGCAAAGTAGAAGACAACAGATGTGTTTGGCACCCTCACAGATTTTATAGACAAGCATATCTAGCTAAGGACAGAACTATGCTTTGCCCACTCTTTAAACCTTGTTAGAAACCATCTAATAATAGTTAAAAAAAATTAGTACATACTTGAAATATGTGATTTACTTCTAATAATCCCTGTTTCACAGAGGAAGCACAGAGACCTTGATAAGTAACTGACCCAAAGTCATACATCAGTACAAGTAGCAGAAACATGATTTAAACCCAGACATGTCTGATACCACAACTCATGCCTCTAATTGGCATGATTCCAATGGGTATCATTAATAGAGCTACCTATATGAAGAGTTGTTAATTGTGAGAGAGAATTCAGGAATCACTAGCATTCCTTTAAAAGACAATTTTTTAATTTGAACTTTTGGAGCAATATATCAATATTTCTTTATATCTCTAAAATTAGTAAATATATGTGAATATATATGTGTATATGTATGACACATATATATGTCATAGATAGATAGATAGATAGATACATGGGCTTCCCCAATGGCTCAGCAGTAAAGAATCTGCCTGTAACGCAGGATATATGGGTTCGATCCCTGGTTCAGGAAGATCCCCTGGAGGAAGGAGGGCAAGGCAACCCACTCCAGCATTCTTGCCTGGAAAATCCCATGGACTGAGGAACCTGGCAGGCTCCATGAGGAGTCCACGAGGTTGTCATGGTTTCGACATGTCCATAAGGTCGAAAAGAGTCAGACATGACTGAGCATGCGTGCATATATACAGAATTATATATTTCAAACTGCATGTGCAGTAGGCATATACTCTTTCTTTATTCAGTGTCCCAGCTAGTTTAGCAGGGTGGGAGATTACATAGGAGTTTGGAGCCAAAGGGCTTCCCAGATGGCATAATGGTAAAGAATCCACTTGCCAATGTCGGTGACGCAAGAGAGGCAGGTTCAATCCCTGGGTTGCAAAGATTCCCTGGAGGAGGAAATGGCAATGCACTCCCGTATTCTTGCCCAGAGAATCCCATGGACAGAGGAGACTGGCAGGCTGCACTTCATGAGGTCTCGAAGAGTCAGACAAAACTGAAGCCCCTGAGCACCTGAGCAAAACTAGAGGCAGTTAGCATTTGCCTGGCCCGTCTGGCCTCAGTACGTATAACTCTTTTGGTTCCTTGAACACAACCAGCACTTACTAAGTATTTTTTAAATAATAATGCCATTTTCCTCAAGGCATCTCTGTTTTGTAACCATGATTTTTAAAAATAGTTTTCAGTTATTTCAAGTTGAAAAAATGAACAGTTACACTCAAGATGAGTTTCAAGTTTAATTGCTTCACATACCCCATGCCTATTTCTAATATTTTTTGGAAAAATTCACATTACAAAAAACATGCCTTTGGAACTAACTTTTACCAGTACTTAATTTCTGAGATCACTCTAAGGAAGTATGTGTAGGAGTGCTTTGCCAAGTTTGGAAAGGAAAGCAGAAAATAAATAGGCTCTCTCTTTTTTTTAAAGGCTCCTTTCCTCCAAAGACTGTGGTATCAAAAACATCACATAAATTTACATAAAATGGTCAAGGTCTGACAATTGGACTTCTACCTCAAGATATACTTTACAGATCATTTTGAAAACACCAACTGTATTTGGGAAGATACTTGTATTTTTTCAAAATAAGATTTCAAAATAAAATGTTTCCAATATGTTGTTGATGTTGTGTGGTGGAGTCCAAAGAAAATATTTTCTGGGTAGTACAGGTGAACAAACAATTCCAACAATGAGGCTTTTTCTTTCCGCAGGATGAAGCATTTCTTTCAAAAATGAGACCTTGTAATTTTTTGATGGCATGCTGACTTTTTAAAAAAAGAAAGAGAAATTCTTAGGAAGGATATATACAACCTATTCTACCTTCTCGCCTGTCTGACGAGTTTCTTGCTCCCTCCCCACCCTAACCTTCAACCTAAATGTCCTAGAAGAGTATGAATTCAGGGCACTGGGTGGGCAATGGCGGGGCGGGGGCGGGGTGGGGAAAGACTGGTCAGTGAGAAGAGGAAAGAGAGCAGAAAAAGCCAAGGCCAAGGCCTAGGGGCCGAGACGGGGTAGAGGGGGTTGTAGACCCTCCCTTATAACCGGAGACGGGTAAATTCTAACCGCAGGGAGGTGATGCCACTCGTGGGCAGTCAGATTGGAGAAGAGCGAGATGACTGATGGACAGGGAGGTGCGCGCGCTGGCTCAGCGCACAAACAGGCGGTTGTCCGTGCCTGTGCACGAGGCGGAAGTGGGGCGCTCCTGCTGCACTGGCCGCCGGGGTTGGGGGCGAGCTCGGCGGTGACGTGGGGCGCTCACGTGATCGCGAGCTGCAGAGCGACGCAGCCTTCGGTGCAGGCGTCACTCCTGTCTGGGTACCAGCTCCCCGCTCCCCTGCGCACGGCGGGTTGGCATCGGGCCCGCGGCAAGCGGAGCAGGTAAGAGCCCTGGGGCCGCGCGCTGACGCCAGGGAGGCAGCTGCCAGCCAACCCGAGGCCGGCACAGGGGTTCAGCGCGACGAGTCCCGGCAAGCCCTCTGCACACCCCGGCTTTCCTGGGAACAGAAATAGTGGCCCCCTGGGGTGGGGGTGCAGGGGGGCAGGGTTCCAGGGAAGGCAGGAAGGCGACTCAGAGCGATGGGAAATCATCCCTGTGTCAGCTGGAGCGGGGCGGGGAAGGGGGCCCCTGAGGGTGGGGGCGGGGGCTCGGGCGGCTAGGCGCGGAAAGGGGGGTTGGTGGGAGTCGGGGGCGCGGGCTCCGGAAGGCGCCAAGCGCCCGGCTGCAGCAGCCTCCTGCCCCCACCCTGGCCCTTTGCAGGTCTGCCGAACTAAGTGTGGTGGCGGCGCACTCGTGGCGAGGATCGGAAGGAGCAAGAGACAGCGAGGATAGGCCCAGGTCAGTGCAGGGAATAGTGCAGGGGAGGAAGGGGACTGGTGCACAGCCCAGCCTGAGATCCCTTGCTGACTTCCCCAGACCCCATGCCTCGTCCTCCATTTTGGTGCCTGCTGCGCTCTGGGAAAGAATCCTGGGAAAAGAAAAATGGTGGGCTTTGGGATTGAGGGAGGGAGGGAGGGAAAAAGAGAGCGCTGCGACAGAGGTCAAATTGAAGGCTCACCAGAAGGCGCACGGAGCACCTGAGGTGGGAAAAAATTTTTTTTTCTTTTAATCTTTACTATCAAGACTCGGAATCCTGCTGGTCAGTGCACCAAGCATTCAGTGTCTCTCTTGCCTTTGTCTTACTTGTTGTTCAAAGAAAAATAACCGGGGGAAAAAAAAAATCTCATCATGGCTAATATCCACCAGGAAAACGAAGAAATGGAGCAACCCGTGCAGAACGGAGAGGAAGACCGCCCTTTGGGAGGGGGCGAAGGCCACCAGCCAGAAAGAATTCATAGACGGGGCCAGGCTCGCCGACTTGCCCCTAACTTCCGATGGGTTATACCCAATAGACAGGTCAATGATGGGGTGGGTGGAGAGGGAGACGATATGGAAATATTCATGGAGGAGATGAGAGAAATCAGGAGAAAACTTAGGGAGCTGCAGTTGAGGAATTGTCTGCGTATCCTTATGGGGGAGCTCTCTAATCACCATGACCATCATGATGAATTTTGCCTTATGCCTTGACTCCTGGCATTTCCATGAGATTAATACTGTGATTTCCACTGTTGTTCTGTTTTTCCTTGCATTTTCCTGATAATGTCTTTACTGATCTGTTTGCTGTGAACCTTATGTAATTTCAGTGTGTCAGGTGGGTTCTGTGTTACCAGGTTCTAATTGCAGATTGCCTTGGCATCCAATCTAAGTTCTGTCAACAGTAAAGTTTCCCCCATTTGCATGGAAAAATGTAAAGTTAATAAAGTAATTAAAAAGCAATTTATACATTTATTATTGTCTGATTAAAGAAAAAAATACATGAACTCTTCAAAAGTCTGAAATCACATATCCCAGGATGGTAATTGGAGCACATTTCTCTGTCGTTGGATAATACATGACTTTTTTCCATTTATTATCTGGGATTTTAGAAGCAATGAGAACAGTTTTTCAGTCTGTGAATGAACATAATTACTGGTTCAGCAAATTTAAAGAAAAGTGAACTTTAAATATCTTCCAGCCTTAACTGGAAGTAAACCCTCCCTTTATATTACAGACACATTCCTGTAAAGAGTCAGTCTTCTCTTCTGTGAAATGGGATAAATAATGTCTGCCTTAGAGGGCTGCCGAATGGAAATCATGAGGTGTGAAACTGTTGGCCTGCCTCCTAAGCAACTCCCCAGCATTTAACAGGACCCTGGCTCTCATCAGATCCTTGGGCAGTACTAAGGGGAGTTTTCACCCAGGCTCACAAGAGGAAGAATAGGTGGGTTCCACGCTGTCCTTCCAGTCATATTTGCAGTACCCCTGCCTCCCTGATTACTGCCATGTCAGTTGGGCATTTTTCCCCTTCTGCTGGCTCCTATTTCAGTTCATGTTAACGACGTGCTGGAGTCCACAAGGTAACAAAAACCCACTGATCTCTCTGTAGTCCCTGGTGAGATAAATCCCCCCTTTGACTTCTATAAAAGTTGTGGGAGAAGGCCTTAATCCTCACTTTGGAGTTAAATTTACCAGTGAGTACCATTCCCATGGTTCTTGTTCTTAGCGTTGGTTGTGAACAAGACCCTTTTGGTTTTACTCTGTCCATGGGATTCTCCAGGTAAGAATACTGGAATGGGTTGCCATGCCCTTCTTCAGGGAATCTTCCTGACCCAGGGATCGAACCCACGACTCAAGTCTTTTCCATTAGCAGGCAGGTTCTTTACCACTAGCGCCATATGGGAAGCTCCAACAGATATTTATTTTAGCTGATTCATTTAATAGAATTCAGAAACCAGCTTAACACTGTTCCTAAGTGACTGTCCTTAATTAAGTGGCCTAGTGAAAAGTGAATATCATGTCCAACTCTTTGTAACCCCTTAGACTATACAGTCCATGGAATTTTCCAGGCCAGAATACTGGAGTGGGTAGCCTTTCCCTTCTCCAGGGGATCTTCCCAGCCCAGGGATCGAACCTAGGTTTCCCAGTTGCAGGCGGATTCTTTACCAGCTGAGCCACAAGGGAAGCCCGAAAATACTGGAGTGGGTAGACTATCCCTTCTCCAGCAGATCTTCCCGACCCAGGAATCAAACCGGGGTCTCTTGCATTGCAGGTGGATTCTTTACCAACTGAGCTATCAGTGAAGCTCAATCACCTGAAGGAAATGTTAAAAAATGCTTTCACTTGGGTGCCCCAAGGAACCCCGTGTCGTTCCTTGAATCACCTGATCACTAACTACTATTATGACAGTTGCTCAGGTGATTCTGCTTCCCTGGTGGCTCAACAGTAAAAGAACCCGCCTGCTAATGGAGGAGCCACGGGATTGATCCCTGGGTTGGGCATATCCCCTGGAGAAGGAAATGGCAAGCCACTCCAGTATTCTTGCCTGGAGAATTCCATGGACAGAAGAGCCTGGTGGGCTATGGTCCATGAGATCACAAAGAGACACGATTGAGCACACATGCAGGTGATTCTGATGCATCTGAGTTTTGCCAGCATAGGCATGGAGAAACACCTACAGTGATGACACCATTTTACAAACATTGTGATCTGATTTGCTTATTTAATTTCACAAGGAATGTACCTTTCCAAATTTTAATATTTCCAAAATTGGGATTGCATTAAACAATGTATGTCTATTTAAACCAGTACCTTTTTTTACATTCTTTTTCATATTCTTTTTCCATTATGGTTTATCACAAGATATTGAATATAGTTCCCTGTGCTGTACAGAAGGACCTTGTTGCTAAACCAGTACTGTTTTTTTACCTTTCTAAATATCCTGTTAAGTTAATGCACTATTATAGTTTATTATTAATAATGATTATATGACTATTAAATCACTTAGGCATTATCTTTTCTCTGCAAGCCTGTGCCATTTTGTAACAATGCTTTTGTCTTAGTTACTCTGGAGCTCAATTTCCAGAAGTGTCTGATGTAGATATTTAATAACATAATAATGTATTTAATTATTATTAAAGCTTTTAGCAATTACAACTTATCTAAAATAATATATAACAACAATTAACATTGGGTCTTTGTGAGTTATTTCTTTACGCTCATTTTAAAAGTTTCTATGAGGAACATTTGAAGATGAAAAACTTTTTATTATTATTTGTGTTATACAAGGTGATTAGACATATTTGGATTATGCAGAAATATAAAGAAAAATATAAACAAAACCATAATCTAATTATCCAAAGAAAGTACAATTCACAAAAATTATAAAATTTTTTATTATCATCCTATACTAGTCGTGATTAAACCAGGTTTAGTCATAATTAAACTAGTCATGATTAAACTTAAGTCATGATTAGACCTCTTAAGAGAAATATTGCCTCTTTCACAGCCCCTGCCAAGGAGATATGTTTAACTTGTTATGTTTATTTTTTGTCTTCTCACCACTCTTCAAAGCTAATTGGATCATATTTGACCTACTTTCAGTTGTTGTTCAGTCACTCAGTCATGTCTGACAGTGAAACCATGGACTGCAGCACTCCAGCATACTAGGCTTCCCTGTCCTTCACTAATCTCCCAGAGTTTGCTCAAACTCATGTCCATAAGTTGATGATGCCATCCAACCATCTCATGCCTGTCATACCCTTTTCCTCCTGCCTTCAATCTTTCCTAGCATCAGTGTCTTTTCCAATAAGTCCGCTCTTTACATTAGGTGGCCAAAGTATTGGAGCTTCAGCATCAGTCCTTCCCATGAATATTCAGGCTTGATTTCCTTTAGGATTGAGTGGTTTGATCTCCTTGCTGTCCAAGGGACTCTCAAGGGTCTTCTTCAGAAGCACAATTTGAAAGCATCAATTCTTTGATGCTCACCCTTTATGGTCCAACTCCAACATCCGTACATAACTACTGGAAAAAGCATACCTTTGATTGTGTGGACCTTTGCCAGCAGAGCGATATCTCCACTTTTTAATACACTGTCTAGATTTATCATGCTTTTATTCCAAGGAGTAAGTGTCTTTTCATTTCATGGCTGCAGTCACCATCTACAGTGAATTTGGAGCCCAAGAAAATAAAAATTTCAATTAGCTCCTGTTTTTCAAAACTGAAAATAACAGTCATGTTTCAGCAAGTCAACTCTTAGGGGGCAAATTTGGGAACATTACATGAATACATTTAGTTAATAGAAATAATTTATTTCTATATGAAATTTAAAAGTTTTCTTGTGAGTAGAAAAAGGATTACAAGAATGAAATGGACAAAATTCTATGTCTATTCCCTGTCTCCTTCCCTAATATCATGCATTTCATATAATAAATGTGCTGATTTTGTTTAGAATGATCTCATTTAAAAAATTTCATGCATATAACATGAAATGTACTTGCTGTCTTGTGTAACCAGTCAAAATGCTTTCTAAGTAATATAAACATACATAACCAAATAAATAAGGCATCTCCAGAAGTTTGAAAATCTTAACATTTATTTGTATTTTTAATTTTTGCTCAGACATTGTTTTAAAAGTTATGATTAGCCTGTTTAGAAATTTACTCTTTTCCGTGTAGCCAATGGAAAATATTTTCCATTTAGTTCCCACAAATGGAATGAGCATTATTATGTTTCTGATTGAAAAATATGCCTCCTAAAGTGGTTTGTTGTTGTTGTTTTGAAACCGAAGAGAAAAGATATTAAGAAGACAAATTTTAAATCTTAATTTCAACACCATGTTTCCTTTACTGAAATTATGTGCATAGATTAAAGTTTTTATCTAGTTTTCCTAAATTAGCAAGATTACTTAATCTCTGATTAAAGTTTGATTTTTAAAAGAGGAAGCAGGAATTCCTGGGTTGTCTAGTGGTTAGGTTCTGCACTTCTACCACAGAGGGCACAGGTTTGATCTCTGGTCCAGAACTAAGATCTCACATGCTGCATGGCCAAAACAAGAAAAAACAAGAGGAAGCTACCTAAGTGTATCAGTCAACTTAAAGGCAATGAAAAACTTGATGAAAACTTGTTGAAAAAGCACCAGCAAACAAGAATAATGAACTTCAAAATACTTTTGAATCATTTAGCTAGCAATATGTTGTTTAGTCACTAAGTTGTTTGACTTTTGGGACCCCATGGATTGTAGCCCCACCAGGTATCTCTGTCCATGGGATTTCCTGCGCAAGAAATCTGGAGTGGGTTGCCATTTCCTTCTCAAGGGATCTTCCTGAGCCAGGGATTGAACCTGTGTATCCTGTGCAAGAGGCATCTCCTGCATTGCAGGCAGATTCCTTACCCCTGAGCCACATGGGAAGCAGCTAGCAGTATAAACAGCGGTTTTTACCATGACAATGCTTCAGTTATATCACTCTGTTTATTAACAAAATGAAGACAATAATTTCCAGGGCTGCTGTGAGAACCAAAATAGGTAAAGAGCACGTGAACTGGCACAGGCAGGATCCAAGTCCCTCAGATTTCCCTCCGTTGCTGGAAGTAGCATCCAAACTGAGCGTCACAAGCCCACTCCATTCCTCTGCTGTGGTGAGCCACCTCCACCCTCCATCATTACAGGTTTCTCTGGACACCTTAGTGTCCCAGTTTGTCTCTTATAGACTTG
>SJYA01003373.1:56259-68474 GCA_006410615.1 Neotragus moschatus
AGTAATAACAAGAAAATCTTAAAAGCAGCTGGAGATATATAACATTCAGAAAGAAACACAAATGTAAAAGTCACCATGCATGGTTTACTTATCAGAAATGGTGTGAGCCAGAATATGACGGAGTCATGTTTGAAGTACTAAAAAAATAAAACTGTCAAACTAGAATTTGCTGTTCTCTGTTAATATCCTTGAAAATAATGATAAAATACTTTCAGTCAGTTCAGTCACTCGGTCGTGTCAGACTCTTTGTGACCCCATGGACTGCAGCTCGCCAGGCTTCTTTATCCATCACCAACTCCTGAAGCTTGCTCAAACTCATGTCCATCGAGTTGGTGATGCCATCCAATCATCTCATCCTCTTTCGTTCCCTTCTCCTCCTGCCTTCAATCTTGCCCTGCAGCAGGGTCTTTTCCAGTGAGTCAGTTCTTCCCATCAGGTAGCCAAAGTATTGGATTTTCAGCTTCAGCATCAGTCCTTCCCATGAACACCCAGGAATGATCTCCTTTAGGATGGACTGGTTGGATCTCCTTGCAGTCCAAGGGACTCTCAAGAGTATTCTCCAATACCACAGTTCAAAAGCATCAATTCTTCAACACTCAGCCTTCTTTATGGTCCAACTCTCACATCCAGACATGACTACTGGAAAAACCACAGCTTTGACTACATGGACCTTTGTAAGCAAAGTAATGTCTCTGCTTTTGAATATGCTGTCTATGTTGGTCATAACTTTTCTTCCAAGGAGCAAGCATCTTTTAATTTCATGGCTGCAATCATTTTGGAGCCCAAGAAAATAAAGTCTGTCACTGTTTCCATTGTTTCTCCACCTATTTGCCATGAAGTGATGGGACTGGATGCCATGGTCTTAGCTTTTTGAATGTTGAGTTTTAAGCCAACTTTTTCACTCTCTTTTTTCACTTTCATCAAGAGACTCTTTAGTTCCTCTTAGCTTTCTGCCATAAGGATAGTGTCATCTGCTTATCTGAGGTTATTCATATTTCTTTAAATATTTCTTTGAATACTAACAAAGCCTGAGAGAGTTTGTTGCCAGTTGACTAGCAAAATAAGAAATATTTTTAAAGATGTACTTCAGACTGAGGGGAATAATGCCAGATGGAACACTGAATCTGGGCAAAGGACAAAGAACACTAAATGTGGTAAATAGGTAAGTAAGTATACTTTTTCTCAGTTTTAAATATTTTTTTAAAACTAAAATAAGATAGCACATTAAAAAGCAGAGACATTACTTTGTCCACAAATGTCTGTCTAGTCGAGGATATGGTTTTTCCGGTGGTCATGTATGGATGTGAGGGTTGGACTATAAAGAAAGCTGAGCACTGAAGAACTGATGCTTTTGAACTGTGGTGTTGGAGAAGACTCTTGAGAATCCCTTGGACTGCAAGGAGATCCAACCAGTCCATCCTAAAGGAGATCAGTCCTGGGTGTTCATGGGAAGGACTGATGTTGAAGCTGAAATTCCA
This sequence comes from Neotragus moschatus, assembly GCA_006410615.1. NCBI lineage: Eukaryota > Metazoa > Chordata > Mammalia > Artiodactyla > Bovidae > Neotragus > Neotragus moschatus. Next base: position 57,738 of record SJYA01003373.1, read on the forward strand.
ATACTTTGGCCACCTGATGTGAAGAGCTGACTCATTTGAAAAGACCTTGATGCTGAGAAAGATTGAGGGTAGGAGAAGGGGACGACAGAGGATGAGATGGTTGGATAACATCACCGACTCAATGGACATGGGTTTGGGTAGACTCCAGGAGTTGGTGGTGGACAGGGAGGCCTGGTGTGCTGTGGTTCATGGGGTTGCAAAGAGTCGGACACTACTGAGCTACCGAACTTACTGAAAATAAGATAAATACATTATGGAATTTATACGATATGTACAGTAAAATACATTACAAAAATACCACAATAAGGGAGAATAAAATAAAATATGATTATTGTAAGATTCTTACATTTATATGTGAAGTGCTAAAATCAGTGTTTAAAAGTAGATAGAAGTTAAAAATACAGTGTGCAAATTCCACCGAAACTAGTAAAACTAAAGCAATGTGTACTAATAGGCCAACAGAGGAGATAACATAAATTACTAAAAATGGTCAAGTAACTCAAATGAAGGCAGGAAGAGAGAAATTCAAAAGAAATACAAATAGAAAACAGCAAAACATCAAATTTGAACCAAATTGTTTTGCAAATTACATTAAACATAACTATTATGAACATTCCAATTACAGTGTTAGCTTGTCTGATTGAGTGAAAAAGCTGGACCCAAACATATGCTCTATAAGAAATAGACATTATTTTAAAAAATGATTTACTTATTTGGCTGCATCAGGTCTTAGTTGCTGCACAGCATATGGGATCTTAGTTCCCTGCCCTGAGATTCAACCCACATCCCCCCCACTGCAGGGTGGATTCTTAACCACTGGACCACCTGGGAAGTCCCAGAAATAGACTTTAACTATAAAGACACATACAGGCTAAATTCAATGGGTAGAAATGTGTATTAAGAAAAATGCTAAGGCTTGTCATTATATTAACATTAGACAAAGTATACTTCAGAACAAAGAATATTACTTCAGAAAAACAAAGGTGTTTTTATAATGCTAGATTAATTCATCAAGTGAAAGTGAAAGTAACTCAATCGTGTCTGACTCTTTGTGACCCCATGGACTATATAGTCCGTGGAATTCTCTAGGCCAGAATACTGAAGTGGGTAGCCTTTCCCTTCTCAAGGGGATCTTCCCAACCCAGGGATCGAACCCAGGTCTCCCACATTGCAGGCAGATTCTTTACCAGCTGAGCCACAAGGTCACAGGAATCCTAAATATGCTGCACCCAATACTATGCTTCAAAATGCTTAAAGCAAATCCTAACACTGCAAAGATACATAGACAAAACTGAAATGATAGTTGTAGATGTCAATTCTTCTCGCTCAGTAATTAATAGAACAAGTAGACAAAAAAATTAAGGGTATAAAAACCTGAACAATAACACACAAAAATCTTCACACAAATATTTATAGCAGCTTATAATTGCCAAAATGTGGAAGCAACCAAGATGTCCTTCAATAGATAAATGGATAAACAAACTAAGGTTCATCCATAAAAGGAATATTACTCAACAATAAAAATACATGAACTATCAAGTCACAAAAAGATATAGAGGAAACTTAAATGTGTATTTCTGAGTGACAGAAGCCAAACTGATAAGGCTCCATACTGTACGATTCCAAGTATATAACACTCTGGAAAAGGCAAAATTATGGAGACAGTAAAAAGATTGAAATATTTCAATGATTATATGTACATACTAATTGAAATTTGTAGAACAATCCAACTAACAACAGCATAATAAATATTTTTGAGTAAACATGGAATATTCAAAAGCATTCAAACAAATACTTGAATGCATTTGTGCTGCAGACAAACTCCTTCAGGCTCCACTTCCTTTTTGGTAAAACAGGTATAAAAGGTATAAAAACTTGTATAAAACCTACCTCGTAGACTTGTGCTGAGGATTAGATGAAGCAAGAGAGACATAAGAGACACAGGTTCGATCTCTGGGTCAGGAAGATCCCCTGAAGAAGAAAATGGCAACCCACTCCAGTATTCCTGCCCAAAGAATCCAATGGATAGAGGAGCCTGGCAGGCTACAGTCCATGGGGTTGCAAAGAGTCAGACATGACTGAAGCGACACATGTACAGTAAAGCTCACTTACAAAACCTGTACAAGATGAGAAATTTCAGGCGATAATGACCAAAAAAATGCAGAGGCATAGACAAGGAAATTTGCTGATTTCTGCATTTTTTGTTCTTTTTTCATATGGCATGGAAATCTGTGGTCCTTTGAGACAAGTGAGAGCCAGTTATTCAATACCAAAAAGTGATGGTAATGGACTATACAACCTTCTCTTTAGGCCGGTTCTTTGTTCTTCTCTCTTGAAAGTTGAAGATGCCAATGGAGTTTGAGAATTTTTCATCATAGAGAGGCTGCACCTCCTGGAGTTAAGTTGCCCACAGTTGTTTCCAGATTTGAAAGGCCATACGGGATGCTAATGTAACGAGGAGAAGGAGAGGATCAGCTGCAACGTGAAACAGTGATGGGGAATCATGTCTGACTGAGTGCCCATTGTAATGGACAGAATTCCACTTAGAGAAGATCCTCTCTTCACTTTTCCAACAGGGAGAAGTTCATAATTTTTAGGTGTCAGAGAAGAGCCATCCCACAGTTATAAATTCTCTGGGTTCTTGTTGCCTCTTTCATCCAGTCTAAGTTCACAGATAGGTGATTTGGGCAAGAGACTTAAAGGGAGTATGACCAGAGGAGTTCAATGGCTGCTGACCTGGCAGTGGGGGGTGCATTATCACCTGTCTCTTTTTCCCCCTCTGGAACTTTCATTATTACCCTAGCGCTCAGAGCTGCTCATCAGTCTTGCTTTCCACTTCAGCCTTGGGTGGAAGAACTACTGCCAGTTGCCCTAGAAACTTTACTCACTAAGTTATTTGGTGTTTCCCATGTCGTACTGGAGAAATGACTTGTGGTTCTTTTCTGCCAGCATTATCAGATGGGAAAAGAAATGCTGCAGTAGTCATCAAGGGTCTAGCCACTGCTTTGTCACATGTAGTTGTCTCCTTCTGGGCTCCACCATAAATCCTCACTCTTGTTTTGGGTAGATTATGCTAGACATGGGATTATGTGTCCCCCAGGGCCTTCAAGGGAAGAACTCATCCAGAGGTCCCCCTTCCACTCTCCTTTCCAATTAGTCTCTGGGAGAGGAGGTCATTTCTCAGAAACCCTTTGTCTGGCCCTCATCAGAGGCAGCTCCCTTCACTTTGCCAGAAGACCTAAATTAATTCCATTAAGAGAACCTACCACATGAACAACCTTACTCTGTGACTAAGTCTCTGTATGTCTAAAACTGTTGGAACTGAAGAGAAGCTATGAGTTCTAACTCTTGCTTAGAAATAGCCTTCTCCCAAAGGAGGATCCTGCCACCACCCTGCTCTCCTGGAGTGATGGCTCCACTGGGATCAGAAAGATGCTCATCAGAAGACATCAAGTGCCCTGGGAAGGTGAGGACAGTGCAGTCACTCTCTGAGTTTGGGCCTTGGTCTCATTCCCTTCCAGCCTCAATGGGCCTGTGAAGATAGCACAGAAGCTTCTGTGAAGACAGAAGCTGAGTCATATGTTCAAAGGGAAAAGGAAGAGGGACTCACACATTTTGAGGCTGGATCTGCTGACAGTCAGGAATCTGGTGGAGCTTTACCCTCCTAGAAGTGGAGGGGGCAGGAGGATGTGAACTACAGATGTGACTGGTATTTGAAGGGCAGCATGATCTGGCGAGCAGGTGGAGAGAAGGAAAATATTCACATATTTCTCTTGACTGTGATTCAATGTCATTTTGGGCTTCCCAGGTGGTGCAGTGGTAAAAAACCTGCCTACCAACGCAGAAGACGCAAGAGACATGGGTTCGATCCCTGGGTCCGGAAGATCCCTTGGAGGAGGGAATAGCTATCCACTCCAGTATTCTTGTCTGGAGATCACACGGACAGAGGAGACTGGCAAGCTACAGTCAACAGCGTCACAAAGAGTCAGACAGGACTGAACTTAGCACACATGCGTGCAGTGCTGTTTTATGCGGTGGAATAAGTGCCCTGATGGGGCTGGGGAAGAAAAGAAGGCGCCTAGACGATTTCCATCCACTGAGTCATGCACCCCATGAGTGGAGACTGGAGTAAGGGAATGGAGTCACCATCTACCCTATTCCCCACGTTTTCCTTTCCCCTTAGCTTACCCTCTTGTTTTACATAGGAAACTAGTCTTTTCTTTGAGGTCCTGAAAAGTGAGATCAGAGTCTACTACTATGTCTGCCAGACAGGACACAAGGCACTGGAGCAAGAGAGACAGGAGACTTCCCTGGAGTAACCGTTCACGTCTGTAAGTCACCTCACCCCTTAGTCTCACTTGGAAAATATACATTTGTGTTATGGCTGGGCTTCCCTGGTGGCTCAGCTGGTAAAGACTCCGCCTGCAATGTGGGAGACCTGGGTTTGATCCTTGGGTTGGGAAGTCCCCTGGAGAAGGGAAAGGCTACCCACTCCAGTGTTCTGGCCTGGACAATTCACAGTCCATGGGGTCACAAAGAGTCGAACATGACTGGCCGACTTTCACTTTCATTGCTATGGGGTAGAGCGATGGCACTGCAAACATAAACAGGTAGAACCGAGAGCTTGATGGATGAGCCAACAACCAGGGCATATGCTTCGGTGTCTGTGTTTCCTGTTGTACCATTCTGGTTGTCAGACATCTCCCATCTTTCTGTCCTTCTCTCAGCGCACCCCAGATTTACTAACCCTAACTTCTGTCTACGTTCCTCTCATGTCACAAAGGGCTGGGCTGGAGCAAAGGATTTCAAGAACAGGAGCAAAGAGGGATCTCCTGGAAAACCTACTGTTTTCTGCTCTCCTCCCCTGGAGAAACTGCAAAGGAAGAAAATCATCATCCTGTTTGTTCTTGTTTCATGTGCTATTATGTTCCCTTACTTCTCCCTGCAGATAACTTCAGGGAAATACTTCTCCACTGAACCTTTGAAAGGTAAGGTGCTACATAGGATCAAGGGCTATTTGTATATTTTGTACAAGACCACACAGTACCAGCCAAGTGCTTTCCCTGGGCCCCAGTGACAGACCTCACCTCATAACTCTAGGATGACATTGGGTAAATACTGCCCAAAGAAGAGGTGGTCTCTCCTGTCAAAGAGGATCACATCAGCCTGTTCTCCCAGCCAGCTAGGTCTGGGCCAGAGACTGTCATTTCCATCCAGCAAAACACTTTGAGTTTCTAGAAGGAGGATATTTTTCAATGTAAGTCCAAGGAATTATTTTAAGACTCACGCTGTGGGCTCTACATCTACATTCAGTCTCTATATCTGATTTCAATTCAGTTAAAAAGTCACTGAGTTCCAGACTCTGGGTGAGATTCTAGAGATATTTGTTGTTTCATGATAGGGTACTTTCATAGTATCAGTGGGCATTATTTAACACCATATAGACCTGGGAAGGGCCATCCCTCTGCTCCTACTATGTGAGCTAGACAACTTTTTTAGTGCCTTAACTTCTGATTCATAGGAAGGAAGTGAAGTCGCTCAGTCGTGTCCAACTCTTTGCGACCCCATGGACTGTAGCCTACCAGGCTTCTTCTTCATGGGATTCTCCAGGCAGGAATACTGGAGTGAGTTACCATTTCCTTCTCCAGGGGATCTTCCCAACCTGGGAATCGAACCCAGGTCTCCCACATTGGAGGCAGGTGCTTTAACCTCTGAGCCACCAGGGAAGTGGTAATAGAATCTTAAAAGGATGTTTTGAAGATCAAATATGTTAGTATCATCAAAGTACTTAATATGGTGTCTGGCGTAGAAATGTAGGCTACCCTGGACCTCCACTCTTTTGTGCTTCCATCTTAATGTTGAGTTCTTGCTCTGGCTTTACCTGGTGGTAGCATAACCCATTTCAACATGTTCTACCATTTCAAATACATTCCTTTCACAAAGAGGAAAAAAGCTAATAATTGTTGGGTTGAAAATGCAGATTTTGATAAAGCTTATGATCTTGCTTTAGTTTGTAGAACTGGTATAAGGATAGAAAGACTTGATGACTCAATTTTATAAGCCATTTGCATTTTTAACAAATATTTTTGGGGGTATCTGTTACATGCCAGGCTCAGTAAGCCTACAGATCATGTCTTCATCTCAGAACTTCCTTCTAGGCCCCAGATCCATGTATCCAACTACCTGTCAGAAATTTTATACCTAGAGCAATAGTTCTCAAATGGTGTCGATTTCATTCCCTGGCTCCAGGAGACATGTGGAAATATCTGAAAACACTTACAGTAGTCACAACTTGGAGTGCTACTGAAATTTTGTGGGTAGAGGCTAAACATCCCACAATGCATAGAACAGCCTTTACAACAAAGAGCTCTTTGAACCAAAGTGTCAACAGTATTAAGGAAAAGCTCTCTAGAGCAAGATAAACATTATTACCCACCCTGTGTGCACAGATACAGGGTAGAACCCAACTTTGGAATCTAATAATGCTGGATTAGAATAATCTGCCTATTCCCTGGCCTGCCCTTGAAAAATGTATGTAACCTCTCTGAGCCTTTGTAGAGTGTGCCATGGCAAAACCCACTACCATATTGTAAAGTAATTAGCCTCCAATTAAAATAAATAATTTTTTTTAAAAAAGAAGAATGAGTTATAACAGGGAATACTGATACTTACAGTCCATGGGGTCACAAAGAGTCAGATACCACTGAGCGACTTCACTTTCACTTTCAACTTACTGAACAGTTGTAAGAAGTTGTAAAAAACAGTATGTGGAGTTCCTAACACAGTGTCTGGCCAGTAATAGGCCATTGATTTGTTAGTTTCCTTCCCACCTCACTTCCTAACTTCTGCTTCCAAGATTACATTAACCTAAACTGTGTAGCCCTATACAGCATAACTATGTCCTGAAGGGCTTCTGGAACTATAACAACAAGAAGGAAAATAAGCTCACACAGACCCAACTTGTGTGTAAGAGTTGGTGCCACTTTTGTGTTGTATGTATAATGGAAGTGGGCTATGGGGAAAAATTGTCACCCCATTTCCAGGAAATTAGTGTACCATTACTGAGCTCTCCTGGGGCCATCTTGGAAAGTTAACACAGGAATGCCCACTAACTGGGTATGTGAGTTCACCTTGTGGCTCAATAAACATAAACACCCAGAGAAGCACAAAGCCCAGGAATTTTGGAGCAAGGCCATAGGAATAATTGGGAGCCAGCCAGACACAGAAAGGGGAGAGCTGTGGGCCAGTTGTAAGACCACCTTACAACTGGGCAGAACAGAATGTGAGCTCCATAAGGGCAACTCACCACCAAGAATTTTGAAGGAAGCGGACTTCAGCTGTGCAATTAGTTCTCCTAATCTCACTAATTAGGTAAGTTGTTCCTGTGATAGAGAAGAAATGAGTGTATAGAAAGGTAGAAGTGCTTTGGTCATGGATGACCCATCATATGGAAGAAATGAATGAGAATGGAGGTCAGAATTCCCCAGGACAAACCAATGTATGGCCCCATAGACTAAGTTTCTGCCTTGTGCGTCATGCTAAGTCACTTGTGTCATGTCTGACTCTTTGCAACCCTATGGATTGTAGCCCGCCAGGCTATTCAGTTCTTGGGATTCTCCAGGGATCGAATCATTGCCTCTTACATCTCCTGCATTAGCAGACATGTTCTTTACCACTAGGGTCACCTGGGAAGCCCAAGTTCCTGCCTACTAAATAACTAATATTCTAGGCTTGCTTTCTTGAAATAATTCCTAAATTACCTAATGACATTTAGTTTGTGTGTTCCTTGATAATTCAGTCACATGATTACAGTCAGTCTCTTAGTTTTCTGCCACAGATGGCTAACTGCTTAGCTATGGTTTTACACATTCACCCTGCAAGGGCTAGTTCACCTCCAAGAACCCTCCGTGGATTTCATTATATTGATGATACTTTCGCCCTGTCTCATTTTAAAGAAAGCAAAATCCCTGATGACAGGCATTTGCTTTGTGAGAATAGCTTGGGCAGGGTTTCACCACCACCTGGCTCCCAGCCTATATTGCCTTTATTTGTCTGGTGACAACATAAAGAGCAAAGGTGCTCTGCTTCTGGGCTTCCCTTGTGGCTCAGCTGGTAAAGAATCTGCCCACAATGTGGGAGACCTGGGTTTGATCCCTGGGTTGGGAAGACCCCCCTGGAGAAGGGAAAGGCTACCCACTCCAGTATTCTGGCCTGAAGAATTCCATGGACTGTATAGTCCACGGGGTCATGTCCATGGGGACACGACTGAGCAATTTTCACTTTCACAAGCCAATGGCCCTGTAGTTATTGTGGGATCATGAACGTCTGTATGAATTCAGGCATTTTTTTTATTGCTTTTCCTCTTTGTTGTTAAGAGATAGATGAGAAAAGGAGAAGAAAAAGGCCATGGTGGGAAGTTCAGTGTAACATCTGGTTGTTATGATCACTACCCAATTGTTTCAATGTCGTTGTCACTAGCCCAGTGCCTAGCATGGTGCAGGGCACACAGTTACACCGGTAAACTATGGTGATTGCTGGATGAGTCACTCCCTGTGCAGCCCTCAGGCTGGTGGCCTTGCTCATATCAGGTGTCTGAAGGAGACAGCTTCTGAGAATCAGTGTCCTGATGGCTGATGGAGCTTCTACTCCAGGTTCAAGGGCAGCAGTCCTCGGGAGACCCCAACACTTCACATCTTCAGTTAGATATACCTGACAAGTGAGTTCATAGGTGCGATAAAAGTATGTTGTGGGATAGCTCTGTAAGGTTCACAAACTAGCCTAAAAGTAAAGAAGCTACTTTGATCTCATCATGGAAGAAAAAGGTTAGCAGGTGGCGTTTAATTTCTTCAGCAGCTAATGCTTTATAGTAACCTTGAGGTCTATTAAAGATGTCTTCTTTTGTCTGAAAGCAGTTATTTACCCAACCTGAGGGAGGAACTTGATCTTTAGCATGCATTTGGAATAAATATACCTAAATTGTTCTCACTGGGTAAATATTATTCAGTGATCACCATGTTTCTCTCAGGTGGTTGTTGAAATATGCATTTGGTTAGAAACTCTTCCTAGTGATTTGAGAATGTAATATAGTTTATTCCCTGGAAGCTGCATTCTTTATCTATTCTATGATGAAAAGTCTTAAGAAGCCAGAAAATTTCCAAATGTTAGTTAAAAATATCTTTTACTGGCAGGCTATACAGTTCATGGGATCACAAGAGTTGGACACAACTTAGTGCTATCCTCAGCTTTCAGCTCAGCTTTAAAAATTTATATATTTAAATAATTACTTTACAGTGTCTCATTGATCTGTAAAATAACCATGTAATCTTAAATGTAGATACGTTTGCCTTCCCAGTACATAATAATTTCAGCTCTTTATTACCTGGCCTCCCTCCTCCTCCCCCCTGCAGTGTACCCAGGCAACCACTGATCTTCTCTCACTATAGATTACTTTTCATATCCTGGAATTTTATTCAAATGGAATCATAAAGGATTTTCTTTTTTTTTTTGGTCAGTTGGTTTTGGTTGGTCTGGCTTCTTTCATTCAGCCTGTTTGTTTTAGATGTATCCATTTTGTTGCATGTATCAATAGTTCATTCTTTTTTATTGATGAGTAGTGTCCTGGTATGAGCTTCCTCTGTGACTCAGTGGTAAAGAATCTGCCTGTAATGCAGGAGCCGTGGGTTCGATCCCTGGGTCAGGAAGATCCTCTGGAGAAGAGAATAGCAACCCACTCCAGTATTCTTACCTGGAGAATCCCATGTACAGGGGAGCCTGGCAGGTTGCAAAGAGTCAGACATGACTGAAGTGACAACATGCACACACGCACACATCCCAGTATACGGATATACTGTGATTTGTTTGAAATTTGCTGTTGTGTTCTAAATTAAATCTTCAGTGAATATTTGTGTATAAGTTTTTGCATGGATGTATGTTTACTTTCTCTCAGGTAAATACTTAAAAAGAGTGCAGTGTCTGAATAATATGGTAGATTTAAGATTAACATTGTTAAGAAACTGCCAAACTGGTTATACCATTTTTCATTCCCTCGAACACTTTGTGAGAGTCCCATTTTCCTCAACCTTGCCAGTGCTTGGGATGGTCAGTCTTTTTAATTTTAGCCATTCTCATGTGAGTATAGTGGTATTGGATTGTAGTTTTAATTTACAATTCTCTAATGATATTGAGCATATTTTCATGTGCTTATTTGCTGTTTCTGTATCTTTTTTGGTGAAATTTTCATTCAAAAAAATTTCCCTATTAATTTATTGTAGTGTCTTTTTTGCTTCTTAAATGACTTTTGTTAGATTTTCTGTATTCTGGACAGAAATGCTTTGTCAGATATATAATTTGCACATATTTTCTCCCAGTCAATGCGTTGACTTTTCATTCTCTGAATAGTATCTTAGGAAGGGCAGTTTTTAACTTGAAATCCAGTTTCATGTATTAGTTTGCTTATGGATTATAGTTTTGGTGTTCATGAAATCTTCACCTAACCCAAGGTCACAAGGATTTTCTTCTATGTTTCCTCTAGAAGGTTGAAAACTTTTAGGTTATATTTGGGTCTCTGATGCATTCTGAGTGGACATTTGTGTATTATGTGATATGTGAATCACTCTTTATATTTGTATATATGATATCCACTTGTCCCAGCACCTTTTGTTGGTAAGACTATCATTTCTCCACTGAATTGCCTTTGCTTGTTTTCAAAAATCAGTTCTCCATATATTTTTGCATCTA
>SJYA01003373.1:68643-92948 GCA_006410615.1 Neotragus moschatus
ATACTTTATTATTTTCCTTCTCTCTGTTTGTCTACATTGATTCTAATACCACACTTCCTTGATTACTATAGGTTTATAGTGAGCAATCCACTCCAGTACTCTTGCCTGGAGAATCCCATGGATGGAGGGGCCTGGTAGGCTGCAGTCCATGGAGTTGGACACGACTGAGCACTTTTCAGTTTCATGCATTGGAGAAGGAAATGGCAACCCACTCCAGTATTCTTGCCTGGAGAAGCCCAGGAACAGAGGAGCCTAGTGGGCTGCCGTCTATGGAGTCGCACAGAGTCGGACATGACTGAAGCGACTTAGCAGCATAGTGTCTTCAGAAATCTTGGAGTCTTCATCCTTCAACCTTCTTCTTTTCTCAAAGTTGTTTTTCATAGTCCATGACCTTTGTGTTTCCATATTAACTTCAGAATTGGCCCATACATTTCTTTTAAAAATATTTTCTAGAATTTTTATTGGTATTACACTGAATATATAGACCAATTTGGGAAAAGTACCATCTTAACAATACTACATCTTTTGACCCATAAAGACAGTTGTCTCCCCATTTACTGAAGTTTTCTTGAATTTTTCTGAGCAATGTTTTATAGTGTTCAGTCAATAGATCTTGCACATTTTTAGACAAGTTATTCATAAGTATTTCAGACTTTTTGATGCTATTGTAAAGAACACTATTTTGAAAAAAAAAATTTCCAGTTATTATACTTTCACTGAACTGTCAGCAGCCAAATGTTTAATAACAGCCATGCAGGAACTTTTTGGTTGAAATAACAGGCTACTCTAGGATGTAAAAACTACTTGATGTGTAACATGCTTTTGACTGTGTCTCTTTATCAGCTTGTAGATGTTATTGGCAACGTGCTGAAACTAGGGAGGAAGATGTCAGAGATAATTCTACAAGACATCTCCAGAAAAATCAGCAACTGAAATAAAATAATTATGGCAGCTTTCAATTTCATGCATGTGGTTAGAATTGAACCAATTTAATTGAGGGTTTTTTTCTTTTTTGGGCCCCAGCAAGTCTTCCTCAGAGAATTCCTGGGTTCTCCAGTGGTGAAACAGACAGAAGGAGAAAGCATGTGTGTATATGAGCGGGTATGTTTGTATGTATATGTGTATTGGAGAAGCTGCCAGGAATCTTTATTGGAAGGAAAACTTGAGGTTAATGCTGTGGTCATGTCAGCCCTTTTAACTTCCTGTCACATCATTGGAACCAAATTGGTTGCTGTTTGTTTGCTGGCTTCACTTGGCGAGCATGGTTACCATGGTGACTTAGGGACTGCTGTGGGATTTGATGCAAATTGAACATCATTTTATAATTCTAACCTGAATTATTTATTACTATTATAGTTGCCAAGTGTTGCTTTTTGATTAGCTCATTCCTTTCAGATTTGTTCACTGAAATTTGACTGGAGGTAGAGCTTTCTCTTTTCTCTATTTTTTTATTTATGTAAGTATAACTCATAGATTATCCTACTTTGCTCAGAGGTCTACCATTTGGTGCTGTAATTATTTATTTTGATGCCCAAACTGTCCCAGAATTGGCCAGCAGAAGCCCCTTTAAGTTGGCTTCTGTGTCCATTTGATGCCTCCTTAGAATTCTTTGAACATGTACTTTGCTCTCTGAGCCTGAGTATCTCCAAATCTGTAGAAAGAAAATTATGATTCTCCACCTCAGAGCATCCTTTTGTAGAACTGAAAAGTCTGATAATTACAACCTTCAGCAAGTGGCATCTATTAGGCCCTCACCAAATTGTATTTCTCCACTCCAACATTACCTCCACCATTCTGTTTAGTGTGATGCCTTTGACATTTCCATAATAGCATGACTACTGGAGAGAATACTGGGCATGTAACATAAACAGGGATAAGGGCACATGTCCATGATGTGAGAGCCTCAGTGTCACTGCTGTGTGTGGAGGAAAAGCATCATTGCACAGCTTCCAGGGAAATGAGAAGGGTCAGCAGGCAAACACATCCTGAGCCCCTTCCCCTGCATTTCATGTGCTTTCCCCTCCTCTCACTTTCCTCTCTATTCCATGTGCTGTCTTATCTCCTTATTCTTCCTTAAAGTAGGACATCACAGAAGGATGTGGACACTGAGCCCCAGAAACAAGATCCAGTAGAAAGAACCAGTTGTGATGTTGAGTCTGCTAGACAGGTTCTTGGAGCAAGAGTGAAGAGATTGGGTCCCATCATTGAGACACATCAGGTAAGTCACCACTCTTCCCTCCATTGTCTTCTATATAACAGGATAACAGTACTTAGTGCTTCCGACCACCCAGGAGTTTAGGTATGAACCCATGTGAGAAAGCAGTCTGTGATTGTAGGTGGGAGGGAAGGACCAGTGTACTACATTAACAGATACACCCCAGATATATTAGAATTTTGCATGGTAGGCATTAAATTATCTTTTTTAAGCCATACAGCACGTGGGATCTTAGTTCCTCAGCTGGATATTGACTACGTCCCCTGCATTGGGAGCACCGAGGCTTTACTGCTGGACTGCCATGGGAGTCCCATGTTGGGCATTAAATTAATGCTACACAGATGTTAGCTGTTTGGGTCAGGAATTATCCAAATGGGATCCTCAAAACACTTCAGGAAACTCACTAGGGGGTACTTATTAAAATTCCAGATTCCTGTACCCCACCCTAGTTCTGCTGAATTAAACCCGGGGAGGTAGAATGGGAGGTGCCTGCATTTTGAAGAATATTTCCAGTGTTTCTGGTATTCATCCAATTTTAAACAGCTCTGCTGCATTTGCAACAAACACTTCTTAAAATTCTGCATCATTTAATGTCTTATGCCCTTGCCAACTTGTCTTATACCTCAGTCTTAAATATCTGCCCCTGCTCCTGTATGTCAAATAGGTAACAATTCCTTCATGCAAGTAATATTTATGCAGAGATTTATATGTGAAGCAATGAAATAGGCATTGGGGACACAGCAAAAAGAACAAGACAGGCAAGGTCCCTAGAGTTTTATTCTAGTTTGGGGAAACTGGCAGTAAGCAGGTAAACCAGTACGTGGGACAATTCCATATGGGGATGAGTGCTTTGAGGAAAATAAACACATAAATAGAGTAAAAAATGAGTGGCGCGGGGATTATAATGGAGTTGTCAGTGAATCTCTTTCTCAGGAAGTGACATCTGAGCCGAGTCCTGAATGACCAGAGGAAACCAGGCGTGGGCAGGCCTTTGGGTCACTCACCCTGTCGAGTGTGTGGCACTGCCGGTTCCAGGAGCAGAGGACAAGATCCAGTGGGTGGAGCCTGGCAGACAGAGTGCAGATGGTAGGAGATGAGGTCAAGGGCAGACAGCAGCCTCATGGTGTGGGACATGTAAGGAGTTTGGAGTTCATCCTGAGGGTGAAGGTCTAGAGGGAGGGAGTGACAAGCTGGTGCCTCTGGCCGCTGTGTGGGGAATGGACTGGACAGGTATAGGAGAGCTGAAGGGAATAATCACTAGGAGAATCTTGCAGGGTCCAGGGCGGAGACGAGAGTGGATTGGCCCTGAGCTGCAGTGGTATGCAGAGGACAGGTGGCCTGGACAGGGTGTGCTGGAGGTAGGGTAGGAGGGACCTGCAGTTGGCTGTGCGTTGGGGTGGTGGGGGATGTGAGGATAATGCAGGATCCTGAACGAGGCCTCAGATTTATGTTCAGTCATGTACAGAAACTGTGATGGTGTTTCCTGAGATCACTTATTCCAAGTACTTGAAAACATTCTTATGATAATTAGGTATCCAACATTGATGACAGGGCTTCCCTGGTGGCTCAGAGGTCAAGCATCTGCCTCCAGTGCGGGAGCCTGAGTTCGATCCCTGGGTCGGGAAGATCCCCTGGAGAAGGCAATGGCAACCCACTCCAGTATTCTTGCCTGGAGAATCCCATGGACAGAGGAGACTGGTAGGCTACAGTCCATGGGGTCGCAAAGATTCGGACACGACTGAGCGACTTCACCTTATAACATTGGTGACAGTGAAAATTAATGATATACAAAGTCTCTTTTGATGGATAGAATTCAGTTGTTAAGACTATTAAACTTTATTAAATAAACAAGTAAATGATGAAACTATAAAAAGATCTGTATTTTTTAAAGCAGCTTGCATTTTTTGAGCTGTTATTGCATGCCTAGCATTGTTTTAAGGATTTTTATATATTAATTCAGTTCTCAAAGCAGCAACCTTTGATGTAGGGATGATTGTTTTACCCATTTTATAGAATGAGGAAGACAACTGAAGTGCTGCGTGGTTCTTTCAGTCTACTAAGATCACAGAAAGTCAGGCATCCCAGTATCTCTGCAGTAGAATTTTTGTTCTTGTTGTTCTTGTTGTTTGGTTGCTAAGTCATGTCTGCCTCTTTTGCAACCCCACAGACTGTAGCCTGCCAGGCTCCTCTGTCCATGGGATTTTGCAGGCAAGGATACTGGAGTGGGTTGCCATTTCCTTCTCCAGGGGACCTTCCTGACCCTGGGATTGAAGCTGCATCTCCTGCACTGGCAGGCAGATTCTTTACTGCTGGGCCACCTGAGAAGCCCAGTAGAATTTAAAAATATTGGTATTAAGGACCATTTATGCTTGTAAAGACCAAAACACAAAGCAATATTGTTTAGAAACATTTTTTCTTCTACAGTAAGTACTGCACAATCCCAGTTTTTATACATGAGGCAATTGAGTGACTATAAGGTGAAGTAAAAGCATTGAAACTCACACAGTTTGTAAGTGGCAGAATAGCAGTTTGGACCTAGCTTGTCTCCAAAGCCCATACTCCTAGCTAATGCTCTTAGGGAGAAGAAAAATATTTGTTGAACCATGTCAGCCCACAATGGATGATGTTAGGTTAGAGCCATCCGTATCTCTTTGGGTAGAAACTATGCTTCATTAGGCATTTTCCTATGTACCAGATGGTATTTATTTAACGAAAAGGTAATGATTATATGAAAAAAAAGGCATGACAAAGATAAATAAAGCCAGACCCTAGTTAAAGTGGTAAGGACATATTTTAATCAGTAATATATTATGACAGGGAAAAGAGTCCAGTGTGAGCTGACTCCAACTTCAATTTGTATAGAGGTGACTAGGCTTTTCAAAGGGAATATGAGGGAAAAGGGAGAGGGGGTGAATAGAGGCCAGTATAGCCATGGAACTAAAAATTTACAAAAAAGCAGGAAGGAAGGTGTTCATGTGAAACCCACCTGGGTTTCTAAGGCATACTTATTCAAGTTAGATTTCTACCCTCCCACAAAGGCTGGGAGACAAGGTCCTCTCCTCAGGCATTGGCTGGAACAAACAGTAAATTGTTCTGAAAGAGTTGAGTGTCCTCAGGCAATCACTTTACGGGAATTTAAGGTCATTTTAGGAATGCAGCCTTTAGTTAGAAACTATGTCAGTTTTTTGTTTGCAACTATTGTCCAGGTTCAGAGAAGGCAACGGCACCCCACTCCAGTACTCAGAGAAGGCAATGGCACCCCACTCGAGTACTCTTGCCTGGAAAATCCCATGGATGGAGGAGCCTTGGTGGGCTGCAGTCCATGGGGTCGCTAGAGTCAGACATGACTGAGCGACTTCACTTTCACTTTTCACTTTCATGCATTGGAGAAGGAAATGGCAACCCACTCCAGTGTTCTTGCCTGGAGAATCCCAGGGACAGGGGAGCCTGGTGGGCTGCCGTCTCTGGGGTCGCACAGAGTTGGACACGACTGAAGCGACTCAGCAGCAGCAGCAGCATTGTCCAGGTTCAGGCCTGGTTTAGAAGAGAGCTCAGAAGAATCTGACTAGAGTTTGGTCAAGGAGAGAATATTTCACAGGAATCATCATTATTTATTTATATTTTTATTGAAATATAGTTGATGTACAGTGTTGTGTTTCTGAGGTACAGCAAAGTGATTTTATATATACATATATACACACATATATGTATATTCTTTTTCATATTCTTTTCCATTATGGCTTATTATAAGATATTGAATATGGTTCCCTGTGCTATATAGTGGGATCTTATTATCTGTTTTATTTATAGTAGTTTGTATCTGCTAATCACAAACTCTTAATTTATCTTTCTCCCCCCAATCCCCTTTGGTAACTATAAGTTTGTTTTCTATGTTTGAGAATCTGTTTCTGTTAAGTTCATTTGTATCATATTTTAGATTCCACATATAAGTGATATCATATGGCATTTGTCTTTCTCTGTTTGACTTACTTCACTTAGTTTGGTAATCTCTAGGTTCATCTGTGTTGCTACAAATGGCATTCTTTCATTCTTTTTTAAGGCTGAGTATGAGTAGTATCCCGTTGTAATATTACCATATCCTCTTTATCTATACATTTGTCTCTGGACATTTAGGTTGCTTCCATGACTTGGCTGTTGTAAATAGTGCTACAATGAACACTGGGGTGCATGTTATCTTTTTGACTTACGGTTTTCTCTGGATATATGCCCAGGAGTGAGATAGCAAGATCATATAGTAGCTTTTATTGTTTTTAGTTTCTTAAGGAACCTCCAAATTGGCTGTACCAATTTACATTTCCACCAACAGTGTAGGAGGAGTCCCTTTTCTCCATACCCTTTGCAGCCTTTATTGTTTGTAGACTTTTTGATGATGGCCATTCTAACCAGAATGAGATGATACCTCATTGTAGTTTTGCTAATTTCTCTAATAATTTCTCTAATAATTAACAATGTTGAACATCTTTTCATGTGCTTTTTGACACTCTCTATGTATTTAGAGAAATCCCTATATATGTCTTCTGTCAAGGGCAATAATTATAACAGCAAGTGAAAAGGGAATAATCACTGTAGTTCCTATGCATGAGATAGTTTGAATGTTAAACTAATTACTTGGATATCCAAGATAAATTATTTCCCCTTTTATGAACTCAAGGTGCTTTTTGGATGGGAATCACATTGCAGAGACATCATTTTGCTAAGAAAGTTCTATATAGTCAAAACGATGATGTTTTCAGTAGTCGGACAATAAAGAAGGCTGAGTGGCAAAAAAAATTGATGCTCTTTTACTATGGTACTAGAGAAGACTTTTGAGAGTTCCTTGGACTGCAAGGAGATAAAAAAAATTCATCCTAAAGGAAATCAACCCTGAATATTCATTGGAAGGGCTAATGCTGAAGCTGAGCTCCAGGACTGTGGCCATTTGATTTTAAGACCTGACTCATTGGAAATAACACTTATGCTGGGGAAGATTGAGGACAAATGTAGAAGGGCATAGCAGAGATTGAGATGTTTAGATACCATCACTGACTCAATGGACATGAGTATGAATAACCTCAGGGAGATAGTGAGGGACAGAGAAACCTGGCCCGCTGCAGCTCATGGGTAGCAAAGAGTCAGAGGCCACTTAACAATTGAATGTCAATGTAGCTTGTAAATGCCACTTTAACAAATCTAGCTTTCTCTTCAGGTCTGACTAGAGATTGATTCCGATCTCAGATTTAGATATGCCAGAAAATGGAAGATACAGAGAAACTGCTCCCAGTAAGTGAAAAATTCTGGAAAACCCTGGCTAAAACCATTAACCCACATCCCTAACTTCCTCCTCACTCTCCTCTGCCAAGCACCCTCTTCTGAGCGACAGAACTGCAATCATGTCTCTGACCACGAGGTGGCTTCCATCTCCATTTTTCTTTTACAAAGAAAATGCGCACACTGCTAAGCAGATGATGATCTTGGAATGTTTTATTTACTAAGGAACTAATTATATTTGTAAAGTTTATATATATATATATTAGTAAAGCAGTCCCTCCTGCTGTTTTCCCAAAAAAACCCATCGAAGTCACTGAGGTAGCTCCTTCCTTCAGAAGTGTAGGTTGAAGTGCCCACACTTCAAGATGGAGGTCACTCCCAGACAGCAGGGGGTTCACCCTCATCACCACCCACCCCGTAGAGTCTTTCCAGACCGTCTCCCACTCCCTGTATGTCATACCCTGCCCATGACATTGGACAGAGCCGCCAAAACCCTGCTGTGGGTCCCCTTCTCTCTTGCACCTCCCACCAGTCTTATCAAACCCTTCAACAGCTGGCCACAGCCAACAAGCTATTGCGACCTGGTGTTTTGTCTTCATATGCAAGTGCTGAGTATTTTCTTTTACACTCTTCTCTTACCTCTAAGTTTTTAGACAAAATTAGAGTCATCGTGTACATAGGTATATAGGCTGACTTTTAAAGAAATGAAGGGGAAATTGAAGTCATTAAGTCGTGTCCGACTCTTTGCGACCCCATGGACTGTAGCCTATCAGGCTCCTCCGTCCATTTGAAGAAGAGGATGTGATTTTTTTAGCTCTTTGAATGAAAGTCTTTATAGAGAAATGTGACTGTGGCGGTAGGTGGTGCCACCTTGTGACAGTACACTGAACTGCAGCTTGAACAACCCTGAGCTAGAAGGTGGGAGGGAAGGGCTGTGGCCTAAACCCAGAGAACTTTCAGGAAGTCTGTGTGGAAAAGGGATGCAGACTTGATGCAGGGATATAAGAAAGTGCAGCCTCTTTCTATGTTGAGTGGAAAGCTCTATGTGATTTCAACAACAGGATCATTTTTATGTTTTAACAAAAAGTTTTTTTTCATTTTTAAAGCTCTCTGAATAAAGAGGTATACCCCTGTATAAGCAAAAACAGATTCTTGTCAGTTATAAATATAATCCATGCTAACAATAGAAAGCAAAGAGGAACTAAAGAATCTCTTGATGAGGGTGAAGGAGAAGAGTGAAACAGCTGGCTTAAGACTAAGTATTGAAAAAAAAAAAAACCTAAGATCATGGCATCTGGCCACATTATTGCATGGCAAATAGAAGGGAAAAGGCTGGAAGCTGTGACAGATTTCCTCTTCTTGGGCTCTAAAATCACTGCAGATGGTGAGTGCAGCCAAGAAATCAGGAGATTTTGCTTTTTGACAGGAAAGCAATGACATAGATAGTGTGTTGAAAAGCAGAGACATTACTCTGCCAACAAAGGTCTGTTAGTCAAGGCTATGGTCTTCCCAGTGGTCACATATGGTTGTGAGAGCTGGACCATTAAGAAGGCTGAATGCCAAAGAATTGATGCCTTCGAACTGTGGTGCTGGAGAAGACTCCTGAAAGTCCCTTGAACAGCAAGGAGATCAAACCAGTCAGTCTGAAGGGAAATCAACCCTGAATACTCACTGGAAGGGCTGATGCTGAAGCTGAAACTGCAATATTTTGGTCATCTGATGCAAACAGCTGACTCACTGGAAAAGTCCCTGATGCTGGGAAAAATTTAGGGCAGAAGGAGAAGGAAGCATAAGAGGATGAGATGGCTGGATGGGATCACCAATGCAATGAACATGAACTTGGGCAAACTCCAGGAGGTGGTGAGGGACAGGGAGGCCTGGCAAGCTGCAGTCCATGGAGTCACAGAGTTGGACATGACTGGGCACCTGAACAGCAACAGCAATAAATATTGTAACCTGCTTTATTACTTATTGTGAACATATTTCCATGGGAATTAATATCTACAATAATATTTGTTTCTTGAAAGCTAAATATCCCTTTTTCTTTTATATCGACAAACTGTTGCATCACATTGTTACTGACCAGGGCTCTAGACCTTCCGCAATCAATAAAATTGACTAGACACCAGACATGAAATACAGGCATGGCTTTATTGGGGTCCCTACGGCTGCAGGGGGAAGTGAGAACAAATAACAGGTCCCCTTGCTTGCTGCTCCCCACTCCCAGAGGTATGGCCAGCTCAGTCTTTATTTAGGAGGAGGGTAGGGGTATGTTCAGAGGTCAGGCCAGAGGGGTTGCTTTAATGTTTTGGCCACCCCTTAGGTGGTGTTCTGCTTCATGGATCTCAGCCTTGTCGTGGCTTTAGTAACTCAGTGAAACTATGAAGCGTGCTGTGCAATGACACTCAAGATGGACGGGTCACACTGAAATTATGGTATGCTGTCCACAAGCATGTAGACCCCAGACCAGTTAAACCTCAAGACTGATGATGTTGATGCTTATTTACTTCACCACCAACCCATCAGAAGAGTGTCCAGGAACTGATCACGCCCTCTTTTACTATAAAACTTGTCATGATCTGCCCAATTTGAGGACACTTGGTTTTGAGGGCATGAGCTCACTATGTCCTCCTTTGCCTAGCAGAGGAGTAAAGCTCTCCCTTTCTACTTCACCCAAAACTCTGTCTCTGAAATTTCTTTTGGCACCGGCGAACAGAGAAGCTGAGCTTTCTGTATCAGTTATTTGGTCTATTTGGATCTTTTGTCCAGAATTTGTCACAACTGCGCATGCATCCAGTTATTTTTAGTCCTATCCAATTTCTCTGTATTTTCTTGTTCAAAGCAAGGTGTGCCAGGTGCAAGTTAAAGCACTGAAGCACAGGTCCCAGATCCCAGCCTGTGGCAATTTGGATGCTCCAAAATTCACTTTTCTAGTAACGATGTGCGTATAATTTCTTTACCATGTTTTCTATTACAAATATCGTACTTAACATTCTTGTTCGTATACCTGCAGATATCTTAGTAGGCATTTTCATAAGTTCCTGAAGTGTTTTTTCAAACCAAGAAAACTATTTTTTATGAATACAACATTGAAAAAAACATTACTATTTTGTATTTCTAAACAGTGCTATATGAAAATTCCTGTTTCTACACATTTTAAAAATAATGTGAATCATTGCTAATCTAAAAAGCAGCAAATACTCTCTCTCTTTTGTTTTCATTATAACATTTTTGCTACATGACTAGAATTCCATCCTACGGATGTGACAGAATTGATTCTCACAACTTCACGTTATTCAGAATTCAATGTTTCTTATATTCCCTATTGTCAATGTTTTGTGGCTGAGATTGAACAGTACAGAAAGGCACAGATAAGGATTCATGTGACTATTTGCACTGGTTGCTGTATATGTCCTCTTTGAGCACAGCAACTGTCTTGTGAGAGTCTTAGAATCTACCCAGCCTGGTAGACGTAGGAATATGTATGATGTGTCAGTGTATCTGTGTTTGCATGGGTGTGCCCGTACTCACACACTTTCTTCTGTTTCTTTCAGCCTCTTCATGACCTTGCTACTCCTTTGTCCTCCCTTCCTAAACCCAGGCTGAGAGATGATAGGAAGGAAATTATCAGAATGTCAATCCTTATAACCAACTCCTATCACTATCCTTAACTATATCCTGAATGAAATTTGCTTCTCTGCTCAGTTCAGTTCAGTCACTCAGTTGTGTCCGACTTGTTGCAATCCCATGGACTGCAGCACATCAGGCTTCCCTGTCTACTCCCGGAGCTTACTCAAACTCATGTCTATAGAAATGATGATGCCATCCAACCATCTCAACCTTAGTCGTCCCCTTCTCCCAGCATCAATCTTTTCCAGCATCAGTCTTTTCAAATGAGTTACTTCTCCCCACCAGGTGGCCAAAGTATTGGAGTTTCAACTTCAGCATCAGTCCTTCCAATGAATATTCAGGACTCATTTCCTTTAGGATTGACTGGCTTGATCTCCTTGCANGGCCTGGCGTGCTTCGATTCATGGGGTCGCAAAGAGTCGGACACGACTGAGCGACTGAACTGAACTGATGCATTAGTCACAGCAGTAATCAATAGAAATATAATGAACTATAATAGCCTTTACTTGAAAATGAAAAATGCAAAGTCCAGTTAAGAAATAATGCTTAAGCAGTGGCAGCATACATATATATATACACTGTGTGCACATGTGCTAAGTCACTTCAGTCATGTATGGCCTCCTTGCTCACCAGGCTCCTCTGTCCATGGGATTCTCTAGGAAAGAATCCTGGAGTGGGTTGCCATTGCCTACTCCAAGTTCTGTTATTAGGAGTTTGTTGTTTCACTGCCCTTCAAAGGTGATTGACAATTTCTTTTATTATGTCTGTTTATTTTAGTTTTTTGTGAAACAAGTAATCCACACATACACACACACACATATATATAATTCATTTTGGGAAAATGAGAAGATGCAGATAGGTTAAAAGTAAAATAAAATGCAGATAACACTGTGATTCACTGTTAACCTTTTGTTATATAATAATTCAGACTTTTTTGGTACTATGACATATATGAATGTACTTTTAAGATATACATATCTATATATATCATTTTTTCAACATATTATTTTCACTTTACAATATACAATGAGCATCTTCACATGCAAACAAATGAAACAACTCTATTAAGTGAGCAAGAGTCACATGTAAAACATTGAAGGATTGGAATAAAATAGTAGCAAATATTTCACAAGAAAATGCAGACAAAAGGAACCAATACTGCAATATTCATAACAGAAAATAGTTGAATTCAGGGGAGAAGTGCATTAAATGGGATATGGATGGTCCAAGAATGCCCACGGTTAGAAAGCAGAGCTCTAAGTTTCTTTCTCAGACCCCTTAGCTCTTCCAAACGCCTTTCCATCCCATCTCCCTCTCTTGTCATTTCTTCATCCTTAAAATGCCTGAAGGCTATGTCCTCTTTAAATTCCTCGAGAGACTGAAGCAGCCTTTGCCTAAAATTCCCTTCTGTTTGCTGGCTTGGAACTCTCCATAGGAGCACTCTTCCTGTCTCTTTGGCACATTGCACTTGGGTGTTCCTTCATTTTCTTTGCAACATTTTTGCATAATGTAGTGATTTCCTGCTTAAGTCCAGGGAGAAAATGTAAGTAAGATTGCTTCACTTCTTTGGAGTCAACCTTGTCAGTTTCTCTTTGAAGCTGATTTCTCGCCTGATGCCCTACCCCTACCACAGTGGTCCAGCCCTCCTGAAATTCGAGATGCCGCCCCTTCCTCTCCCACCCCTTCTCCACCTCCTTTCTCCTCCATCAGCGACTCACCATTTCTCCAGCAGACAAGGCTAAATGGCCTCTCTGATGGGCGGGAGAAGGGCAGCAGACAGGGAGGTGAGCTGTGAGGCCGCAAATTTAACGCAGCTCTCGACCTTTCCAACGCCCGCCCTGAGAAATCGCTGAGTGCCTCCCTCATACTGACCAGAGGTGGTTTGGGATAGTTTCCTTCTCTTTTTCTTGCCTCGAGAGATCTGTGAACACAGACCCTCAGACCTGCTGGCAGAAAGGAAGGAGGGGGGAGGGGGGAGTTCTCTGTAAATCAACCAGCCCCAGAGACAGCACATTATTATCTTGAATCCAGGATCCTCATCACTGTCGTTGCCCCAAATTTCCTACCTCCTGTTTCCCCTCCGGTTCCTATCCTTTCCTACTGGATCTCTGTGCCGTCGTCACCTCGCATTCCTCACCACTTCGCATCCCTCACCCTCAGGCCTAGTCCTACGAGGACCACTGTCCCCTCACTCCCCACTTCACCACTTGCCTTGACCAGCAGTCAATGAGACGAACTATTTTCAAATTCTCTCTAAATTTCTCTGTCTCCACCTCAGGATTTCAGCCTTTCTCCACACGGCAGCCCATACCTCATTTCCTCCAATGGAGTTGGGGAAAGAAAAGAAGAAAAAGGAAAATCTTAGCAGTGTGAGGGAAGCTGACTATACTAAACTCCGGGCGTCTCTCAGGAGACTTCCACTTACTCCAGCCCCACCCTCCTTCAAAAATACAATTATCTCCGCGGGGGTTGGGGTAAGCAGTCCTAGACCTTCTCCAGTACTAGATTCAGCCACTACCACCCCAAGAGTTCCAGTGGTTCCCTCACACCAACCTGCTGGGATTTAAAGATTTTATGTCCTCTTTCTCTTGGTCACAAGCAGGAACGCCTGCAGGGCAGTAAGGAGCTGGTAACCAGAGGAGAAAGAATCCCAGAAATACAGGGACTTCGTGCCAGCTCCTGATCACGTGAGGATTATGTCATCCTCCAACTCTGGTCCCCACTTTCCCCTCCCACCAGCAGTGCTGGAGAAGTGGAGCAGCTTACCAACCTTCCTCCACCCCCACCAGGCCCTGTCGTTCATTTTTGTCACTGCTAATTCCAGAGGTCAAAAGGGGCCCCTTCTCCTTGTAGATGGAATTTGCCTCTCTCTGATTACCATAGTCATATTAACAATTGTTACTTTTTTTTAATTTTTATTTTTTAGTTTGTTTTGCTTTACAATACTGTATTCGTTTTGCTATACATTGACATGAATCAGCCAAGAGTGTATATGAGCTCCCAATCCCGACCTCCCCTCCCCCCTCCCACCCCAACAATTGTTACTTTTTAAATGGTTGTGTTGGAGAGAGATTGTTCATCCTCTTCTAAACTAGAAGAACAGAAAAGTAGCAGTCTTCCTTTCACCTGCCCTCTCCTCAGTCACTAACAGCCATCATTTTCCTTGCACTTCAATTCTTGCAACCAAATTGAAGGGGATGGGGTAAATTAAGGAAGGAAGCAATGATTGGGATCGTGGTTTATACTCTTGTTCTGATAATTTCCTATTCTTCCCCCCATAAACATATATTCAACCAAATTGAAGGGGATGGGGTAAATTAAGGAAGGAAGCAATGATTGGGATCGTGGTTTATACTTTTGTTCTGATAATTTCCTATTCTTCCCCCCATAAACATATATTCCTTTAATAATTAGAAATACAGTAACAATACATGCATTTAGAAAAAAGATTCACGATAAGAGGATAAAAAGACCCAGCCATCTGTTTCTGTTGCTGAGTCATAAGAAATGTAGACTCTCCAACCAGATACATTTTTGGAAGTTTAAAATGTACAGGACAACCAGAGGCTACACTTTTGAGGCACTCCTGAGTATGTGGAGGCCTTTTCATTAGGCGAGCTCCTGATTCCATAATGCTACACACCTTGTCCTTAGATTTTCAGATCTCAAAAGTCAGTCATAAAATTTTACTACTTTGATCTCAGTACCGTGCCTTCTCTTTCCCAGTTTGTACCATGCCCTTTTATCTCCCTTAATACTGCGTTTAAAAGATCCCACCTTTCCTCGGCACTCTTATTTAGAATCCAGTAGATTTTCATTTCTCCCATACATCTCTATCTTATTTATGTTTCTTTAGACCTTACTCTGGAGAAAGAAATGGCAACCCACTCCAGTATTCTTGCCTGGAAAATCCCATGGACAGAAGAGCCTGACGGGCTACAGTCCATGGGACACAAAACAGTCAGACACGACTTAATGACTAAACAACAACAAAGACCTTACTCAGTCACATTGGAGAATTAGAAGCACTAACAGAAACTGGCCCCATTTAGCCAATTATCCCACAAAAGTTTTTGTTGCTAAGACTTTTGGTACTAATCAGTGAATCTGTTGTTGATTGGTTAGCTTGAAATATATGCAATAGAAAGAGGGATGGGTTCTTTGTTTTTAATGTTTATTTATTTTTTTAATGTTTATTTACTTATTTATTTATTTTTGGCCATGCTGTGCAGCTTGTGGGATTTTAGTTGTCCTCCCAGGCAATGAGAGCATGGAGTCCTAACCACCGGAACACCAGGAAATTCCCAGAGATATGTTCTTAATATATGTTTTTGGAAAATAGTGAAGTCACTCAGTCGTGTCCAACTCTTTGTGACCCTATGGACTGTAGCCTACCAGGCTCCTCCCTCCATGGGATTCTCCAGGCAAGAGTACTGGAGTGGGTTGCCATTTCCTTCTCCAAGGGATCTTCCCGACCCAGGGATCAAACCCTGGTCTCTTGCATTCTAGGCAGATGCTTTAACCTCTGAGCCACCAGGGAAGCTGGCTCATCATAAGTGCAAAGTTGCCACCAACCACTTTGAGGTAAGTAGTTCCAAAAACTGCTTAAGAGGAGAAAGAAAAGAGATCTTAAGAAGAGTGAGGCATTGTTGTCACAGTTATTAAGGAATGGTTAGTTGTGATAGAGGCAAAAGATCTGTTGGTGGGGTGGAGAAGTCCTGAAGCCTCTATCAACAGCTTTTTCATGCAGATCATTGAATTTGTGGGATTCCTTTTTCCAGTTT
This sequence comes from Neotragus moschatus, assembly GCA_006410615.1. NCBI lineage: Eukaryota > Metazoa > Chordata > Mammalia > Artiodactyla > Bovidae > Neotragus > Neotragus moschatus. Next base: position 84,541 of record SJYA01003373.1, read on the forward strand.
GAAAGCAGTCACTCTTTGTTAACTGAATAGATTACAAAAATGAGATACCATAGTTCAGGGCTTCCCAGGTGGCACTAGTGGTAAAGAACCCACCTGCTAATGCAGGTGATGTAAGAAGTGCAGGTTTGATCCCTGGGTCAGGAAGATCCCCTGGAGGAGGGCATGGAAACCCATTCCAGTATTCTTGCCTGGAGAAGCCCACGGACAGAAGAACCTGGCAGGCTATGATCCATAGAGTCGCATAGAGTCAGACACGACTGAAGTGACTTAGCACACATGGCACCATAGTTCATCGTTCTAATAAGCCTGTTTTTCTGGTATTCTCTATTGTTAGCATCTCTACCTTCTATACAATGCATGTGTGCCAAGTCACTTCAGTCGTGTCTGACTCTTTGCGACCCAATGGCCCGTAGCCCCACCAGGCTCCTCTGCTCATGGGATTCTCCAACTGCCTAATATATAGAAATGAACATGGAGAATTAGGCAAAATGAGAAGATAAAGGAATATGTTTCAAATGAAGAAACAAGACAAAACCCCAAGATAAGAAATTAACAAAGTGGAGGTAATCTATCTACCTAATAAAGAGTTCAAGGTAATGATCATAAAGACGATCACTGAATTCAGGAGAATGGATGAGCACGGTAAGAATTTCAAAGAATAAAACAGAGTTGAAGACTACAATAATTGAAATTAAAAAATAGAAGGAATCAACAGGTTAGATGATGCACAAGAATGGATCAGAGAACTGAAAGACGGAGTAGTAGAAATCACCTAAGGTGAATGGAAAAAAGAAAAATATTTTTTTAGAAAATGAAGGTAGTTTGAGGACAAAATCTAGCATAATAACATCTATATATAAATATATAAAGCAAATACTAACAAGCATAAAGGAGAAAATTGACAGTAACACAGTAATATTGGGGGATTTTAATACCCTAATTATATCATGGCACAGATCATTCAGACAGAAAATCTATAAGGAAACACTGCCCTTAAATGTCACATTAGACCATGTGAATTTGATGGATAATTGTAGAACATTCCATCCAAAAGCAATGAAATACACATCCTTTTCAAATGCACATGAAACATTCTCCAAGATAGATCACAGGCTAGACCAAAAAACAAGTCAATAAATTGAAAAAGATTGAAAACATATCTAACATCTTTTCTGACCACAACAATATAAAGGTAGAAATCAAGCACAAGAAAAAAACTGCAAAAACCACAAATACATTGAGGCTAAACAACATGTTACTAAACAACCATATAAGTAAATTTAAAAATACCTGGAGACAAGTGAAAATGGAAATACAATGATTTCAAACCTAGTGGGACACTGCAAAAGTCAATCTAAGAGCATAGTTTATAGCAGTACAAGCTTACCTCAGAAAACAAACAAACAAAAAAAACTCAAGGAAACACTCTAACCTTACATGTAAAGCAACTAGAAAAAGAAAAACAAAGCCCAAAGGTACTAGAAAGAAAGAAATGAAACAGATCAGAGTAGAAATAAATGAAACAGAGACTAAAAAACTCAAGAAAAGATCAATAAAGCTAAGAGCTGGGACTTTGAAAAGACAAAATTAATAAGCCTATAGCCAGATGTATCAAGAAAAAAGAAAGAAGGACTAAATAAAATAAATGAAAGAGAAGTTACAATCAACACTATAGAAATACGAAGGATCATAAGAGATTGCTGTGAATAATTACATGCCAATAAAATGTACAGCCTAGAAGAAACAGATAAATTTTTAGAACTATCCAATCTCCGCAGGCTGAATCAGGAAGAAATAGAAAATATGAAGGGATCAATTACCAGTAATGAAACTGAATCAGTAAAAAATCAAAACAAAAAACCCCAACAAACTAAAGTACAGTGCCAGGTGACTTCATAGGTCAAGTCTAATAAATATTGAAAGGAGAGTTAAAACCTATTTTTCTCAAACTATTCAAAAAAATTAGAGGAAAGAGTACTTCTGAACTCAATCTATGAGTCCAGCATCACCATGATACAAAAATTAGACACAGACCATAAAAAAGTATACTATAGGCCAATATCACTGACAAACATAAATGGAAAAATCTTCAACAAAATATTAGCAAACTGAATTCAATAATACTTAAAAGGATCATGCACCATGATCAAGTGAGATTTATCCTAGGGATGCACGGATGGTTCACTGTAAATCAATCAAGATGATACTCCACATTAAAAATTGAAGAATAAAAATCATATATGGCAACCCACTGCAGTATTCTTGCCTGAAAAATCCTATGGACAGAGGAGCCTGGTGGGTTATAGTCCATAGAGTTGCAAAGAATCAGACATGACTAAACAACTACACACATCAATAGATGCATAAAAAGTTTTTGACAAAATTCAACATCCATTTATAATTAAAAAAAAAAAGTAGGGATATAGGGAACATTCTTTAACATAATAAGGACTACATATGACTAACTTTACAGCCAACATCATTTTCAATGGTGAAAAGCTGAAAGCATTTCCTCTAAGATCAGGAACAAGACAAGGATGCCCACTCTCACCACTTTTATTTGATATAGTGTTGGAAGCCCCAGCTACAGCTATTAGACAATAAAGGAATTAACATTGGAAAGGAAGAAATAAAGCTGTCACTCTTTGCAGGTGACTTGATACTATATGTAGAAAATACTAAAGATACCATGAAAAATTATTAGAACTGTAAATAAAATCAATAAACTTGCACAGTGCAAAATCAATATACAGAAAACTGTTGTATTTCTATATACTAACAATGAACTATCAGAAAGAAATTAAAAAAAAAAACCCGATTCTGTTTACAATTGCATCAAAAAGAATAAAATGCCTAGGACTATATCTAACCAAACAGGTTAAAGACATGTACTTAGAAAATGACAAGATGTTGATGAAAGAAATTCAAGATGACACAAATGGAAAGATATTCCATGTTCACATATTAGAAGAATTAATATTGTTGAAATTACTATACTCCCCAAGGCAATCTACAGATTTGATGCAATCCCTATCAAAATCCCAATGGTATTTTTCACAGAACTAGAACAAATAATTCTAAAGCTTGTTGGAAACAAAAAAGGCCCCAAATAGCCAAAACAATTTTGGAGGTGTCATATGCCCATTTAAAACTATACTACAAAGCTACAGTCATCAAAACAGTATGGTACTGGTACAAAAACAGACACAAATTAATTGAACAGAATAGAGAATCCAAAGATAAACCCATATTTATGTGGTCAATTAATCTAAACCAAAGGAGGTAAGAATATACAATGGGGAAAAGACAACCTCTTCAATAACTGGTGTTAGGAAAACTGGACAGCTATATGCAAAAGAATCAGCTGAATTACTTTCTCACATCACATACAAAAATCAACTCAAAATGGATTAAGAACTTAAATATAAGAAATGAACCCATAAAACTCCTATAAGAAAACATAGACAATGAGCAATTTGATATTGGTTTTAGGAACACTTTTTCAGATATAGTATTCTCAGGTAAGGGAAACAAAAGCAAAAATTAACAAATGGGAGTACCTCAAACTAAAAGCTATATTCAAATTATACAAAGAATTCATACAATTCAACATCAAAAAACAAAAACAAGTCAATTCAATTAAAAATGAGCCAAGGACTTGAATAACATTTTTCCAAAAAAGACATACAGATGGCCAACAGACACATGGCAAGATGCTCAACATCACTAATCATAAGGTAAATGCAAATAAAAACCACAATGAGATATCACCTCACACCTATCAGAATAGCTATTATCAAAAAGACAACAAATAACAAGTGTGGAGAGGATTTAGAGAAAGGAGAAAACTCGTGCACTGTTGGTGGGAATGTAAATTTATACAGCCCCTACAGAAAAGATCATAGAGATTTCTCACAAAATAAAAAAAAAACAAGTGTTTGTTGTTTTAAGCCCCTAAGTACTGGGATTATTTATTACATTGCAATACTAAACACAAATAGTTGAACAATAAAAAGGAACAAACTGATGCAGGCAATGACATGGATGAAGCCAGACACAAAATAATATATACAATATGATTCCATTTATACAACATTCCTGAGGATGCAAAGGCCTATATATAGTAATAAAAATCAGTGTGTTTCCTGGAATAAAGTTTATTGGAGTACTAACTGCAAAGAGGCATGACTTTCTGAGGTAATGGAAATGTTCCATATCTTAAATGCAGTAGTGATTATACACTTGTATGATCAGCAGTTGGAGTACACATTTGTCAATACTCACCACTCATTCAAAATGTATTCTCCATATGTGTATAATTTAATGTATGTATATTACATCTCTAACAGTTGTTTAAGGAAAGGTATCAAAACAAAATCAACACAAGGTGAACTTAATGCCTTTGCAAATAAGGAAATCAATTTGGACTGTAAAAGACTATACAAGAGCCCCTCAATTGTTATAGTTTGTAGCACTTTTATCCTAGATGGACATTGCCTGCAGACTGAGTGAAAAACACAATGATATTTTCAATCAGTTCAGTTCAGCCCCTCAGTCACGTCCATTTCTTTGCAACCCCATGGACTGCAGCACACCAGGCTTTCCTGTCCATCACCAACTCCCAGAGCTTGCTCAAACTTATGTCCATCGAGTCAGTGATGCCATCTGATATTTTGAGTAATTGTATGCAATTGCAGAACAAAGAAATACAAGACTATATATAAATATATATGTATGTAATATAAATACAAACTGGGAAATCACTGTGTCAATTCATGTGATAGAATTAACAACCCTGATCTTGTTTATTATGAGGTCATTAGGAGACCCTGAAATCTCACCATCTCTACTCTATCATGTCTTGAATCTTGAAAAGCTGTCTTAGATCTTACTCATGCCAAAAAAAGAAAAAAGGTTTTAAAGCATTTTTATTATAAGATATAGCCCAGAAACATTTAAAATGTATAGGTCAGTGAAATATTATGAGGTGAACACTTCTATAACCATAATTCAGATCAATAAATAGAACTTTTTCAGCTACCCTAGAAGCCCTTCTAGGTGCCCCACTCTGTATGAAACTTCCCCTTTTCCCCCTGGAAGTGAGAGTTGCTTAGTCGTGTCTGACTCTCCAGGCTTCTTGTCCATAGAATACTCTAGGCCAGAATACTGAAGTGGGTGGCAGTTCCCTTCTCCAGAGGAGCTTCCCAACCAAGGCATTGAAACCAGGTCTCCTGTATTGCAGGCAGGTTCTTTACCAGTTGAGCTACCAGGGAAGCCCTTTCCCCCTATAAGTAACTACTATTCCTACTTTTACAGTAATCACTTTCTTTGGTTTCTTTAAGGTTTTATCTTCCAAATGTACATAATTGTACATATATTCTTGCTCTTTAAAAAATTATGTTTATTTAAAATCTCTTAATGTATGGCTTTTCCCTCAATCTCTCTCTTTTTTTCCCCTTACAAATTATCTGTGGAATAACTTGGACTTTTCATTTGTAGGGTTTCTCACAGTCTGGATTTTGCTAACTACCACTCATGGTTCAACCTCATCCTCTTTCCTCTAATCCTAAAAATCAGCAGCTGTATCTAGCAAATTAAAATACTGACTCCACAATTTTTCCTTATCCAAATAATACCATTTGGTGACCACAGGTCTATGGGGGCCAACTTGACTTTTATAGTCATATATTTTATAGTCATCTTTGAGTGAGAGCTTGTGCCTTTAACACTAATTAATCCAACGTATCATATTAACTTCTCTAGTCATTATTTCTTGACATTTCAAAACCTTGTCTGAATGTTAACCCTTTGATAGCCAGTAAGCTTCCATCTTCCTTTATTGTGACAGCTGAATTTGTCATAATGCTGGTTTAGGCCCTTCTGACTTTGCATCTGAACAATTACGGCACACTATTCTCTGGTGTTCTTCCCTCATCCTCTCTCTTTCCCTTTTTGAGAGGTTTTAGTAAAGTGTCCAAGGTTATACAGCTGGTTAGTATTGAATCTGGGGGCCAACCCAGGTTTTAGAATGAAGACTGTCTCCATATACCCTCATGTTCTCTTCTATATTCTCCATTCAATTCCTTTACCTTGTTCACAGTTGAATCAATTGATATTTTGGGGCCCCTTCAGATACCCAGCACTGCCCTGTGTGCTCAGAGGAGGGAACTACCCTGGTGAAAGATATATTCTCTCTGGGTAGATCAAATACCCCTTCGCATGAGGCCATCTGGAGAAAGCTAAAGGAAAGGGTGAACTGCCAAGCCTATAGGAGCTAGAAGATAGCAATGGCCAGTTAACTTGAAATATACAAAGCCTCAAAGAGGAAAAGGACCATGACCTGGGCCTCAGCACATGGGCAGGACCTAGAAGCAGGGTGGGAGAGAGGAGAACTGTCTGACTGAAGCCAGGCCTGCTATGGTTACCACTAATTACTCTGACCTATCTCATGCTGCCTTGTGAGTACAGGGCCCCTTAGTCCTCCTTTATAGGTGTTTAAGTCTGTTGATGGTGTCTATGGTCTTAAAGCAGGTTCAATGCAAGCTCTTTATGACATGAAGTCAGGAAGTTTGTGCTCTGCACTCCTCCAAGGGCTTTCTGACTTATTTCCAGGTAATAGAACTGAATTTCTTTTTTACTTGTATGTATAAAACTCAGGCATTTGCATTTAAAATATGGGTGCCCCTTGAGCCCATAAATTTATTTCTAGGTGTCTATCCTAAGGAAATAATCAATGATGCTCACAAAAAATTAACATGACAAAATTATAGTAAATATGAATGATCAGAATCTCTGTATGCCACACTAATATTTACCCAGTTGACTTTTTTTAGACATAGAGAAAAGTTTATTTTGCTCTAACAGAGTTGTGTGGATATAGTGTAAAAGATGATTAACTTTACCAAAATTTGGCTGATGATTAGCTTTATTGTCATCCCTTTCACCCAAGACTGCTAATTGTCCCTATGACAATTTTCTCTATCTTCCTCTAAATGACAGGATTTCTTTTCCCAATGTTTTAGAAGTCTTGATCACTCAACTAGAAATTACACTCCCTACACTTTCAGCCTTTCTTGTAGCTGAAAGCCTGTCTTGTAATATGAAGTACAGTATGTCTTTTTTTCAAGTTCTTCGCAATGGGATATGAGCAGATGTGGAGCATGTAACTTCTGTATCACTTTTAAAAAGGGGGACTTCTCTGCTGGTCCAGCAGTTAATACTTCACCTTCCAGTGCATGGGGTGTGGGTTTAATCCCTGGTCAGAAAGCTAGGCTCCCACATGCTTCATGGCTAAAACAAAACAAACAAACAAACAAAAAACAACAGAAACAATATTGTAACAAATTCAATAAAGACTTAAAAATAGTCCACATTAAAAAAACTCTTTAAAAAAATAAAAAGGGAATTGTTTGCCTACTATTTTGTCTTTCCTTCTTCCTGTGTCCTAGAACTCAGATGAAGAATAAAGACAGCTCTTGGAGAGCAACAGTATAGAAGGCACCTGACTTCATACAGCAGACAAATTCACCTGCCCAAAAGTCCCTTTCTATCTCTAGACTATTTTGTATGAGAGAAATATATTTCCCTCTTATTTGAACCATTGTATTTTGGGGGTCTCTATTACAGTGGTTTATCTTGTGTCTTAAACTTGTGAAGAGGGTGATAGATTTTCCATGTGAAAAGGAAGAACTTTTCCATATCACTTTTTTCTGAAGCATGAAAAAATGAGACTAAAATGAATTAATAATATATGTTGTGTCTGTTTCCTAGTTTGTCAGTTGCTATGTTTGTTTCTAGTGATTTTATGTATAGAAATTGCTTGCTTTAATATTGATTATATAAGAATATTCAGAAATAAGGATTGATTATATTTTATGTATTACATTTTATTTTTATATGTATATGCATATAGATTAATATTACAATCCCATTGAGTATATTATTTCTAGTCTACTTTTCTATTAAAGTATAAATCATAAAAAGCATTCTTTATCATCAAATACACTTTTACAGTATATTTTTATTGTTTAATAGAACTCAGTTATGTAGATAGGCAATGACTTGTTTAAGCTTAATAATCTCCATTTGTGTATTTTGTTTTTTCTATTATTTTTCTTTGTTTTACAACAAAGAACATCTTTATGTGCAACTCTTTCTACACATTTATTTTTTTCTGTAGAATAGAATGTAAAGAATTAAGTGACTATATCAAACAATATGGACATTTCATATAATAATTACTGTCAAATAGTTCTCCAGAAAGAATTACCAAATTATAGATAAACTATAAGTTCCTATTGTATAGCACAGGGAGCTACATTCAATATCTTGTGATAAACCAAAATGGGAAAGAATATGAAAAAGAATGTATATGTAAATATATATATGTACATATAATGGAGTAATCT